>CAJHNH020008545.1:329863-339863 GCA_905116865.2 Candidula unifasciata
GGTATGTGTGTAATGTGTGTGTGTGTTGTGTGCGTGTGTGGCGTGTTGTGTATGCGTATGTGTGCATGTGGTGTGTGTATAGTATGTGTGTGCGTTTTGTGTGGCGTGTCTGTTTGGTGTGTGATCTGTGGTGTGTGTGTGTATGGTGTTTGTGTGTGGTGTATGTGTGTGGTGTGTGTTTTATGTGTGTAGTGTGAATAAGTGTATGTGAGTTTATGCGTCTGTCGGTGTCCCTGTAATTGCAGAGTTTAAAACAGGATTGTGTTCATATCATTTGTGTCAACTACTACTCCAATGAATGTTACCAAACTTCACTGTAGTCCAGATGCCCGAGCAATGAGTCGACGGTTGTTTGTTCGGGTCCTAACCTTCTGTTCTGTCTTCAAAAATGACCTTACCTTCCTGCTTAGTTAGTTAGTTAGTCTTTCCTCTTGTGTCGAGTGCGGTACATAGGGCAGAGGTCATGACTCTCCATGCATGGCGGTTCGTTGCAATCTGTTGTAGGTCTTGGATGTTTGAGTGGCCCATGAGCGAGCCTTCCCTGATGAAAGTTCTACGTAGGGTTTCCCTTGGTCTTCCACGAGATCTTTTCCCCTGTGGTGTCCAAATGAGGGCTTGGTAAAGAAGTCTTGATTTATCCATTCTAAGGGCGTGGCCGATATAGTTCCAGCGGTGTTTTCGTATAAAATTAGACACATACGCTTGCCTGGATTCTTGCCTTATTTGTGTATTGGTTCGGAAATCCGACCATTTGAAATTTAGTATTCTTCTAAGGCATTTATTTTCGAAACTGTCTAATTTTGTGTCTAGAGTTTTCGTTGATTTCCAGCTCTTGCATCCATAGGTTAGTACTGGAATCACACAAGAATTGAAGAACTTGAGTTTTGTGTGTTTGCTAAGTGTCTTTGATTTCCAGATGTTGGACAGTTTATTGAAGGCACTAGATGCCAGTGCTATTCTAAATGGTATTTCTGGTGCGGTATCTCCTGTAGATGACATCTTGCTCCCTAGATAAGTGAAAATGTTGACTTTTTCAAGGCTGTTGTTGTTCAGCGTGATATCAACTGAACTGTTGGTAAGGTCTAGAATTTTTGTTTTTGCTGTGTTAATTTGGAGTCCAATTTGTTCTGATAAATTCTGGAGTCGATTGATTTTTTCTTGGGCTTCTTTGTGGTCTGAACTCAGGAGTGCTATGTCGTCGGCGAAGTCTAGGTCTTCCAGAATTTTGTCAACCTATGTATTGCCTAAATTTACGTTATTTATGCACTTGCTCATGACCCAGTCGATTGCTATACCAAAAAGCATCGGCGATAGGACACAGCCTTGCTTCACTCCTGTTTCCACCGGGAACCAGTCAGAATTGCCGGAATCAGTTCTTACACAGCATCGTCTTTCATTATAAAAAGATTTTATGATGTTGATATATTTGATGGGGAAACCATAGATGTTAAGCAATTTCCAGAGTGTTGGGCAATGGATACTGTCGATGGCTTTTTGGAAGTCGACAAAGTTGATCAATAATTTCGACTGGAATTCTGTAGAATCTTCAACAATTATTCTAAGAGTAAAGATGTGCTCTATGCATGACCGCTTGGATCTAAAACCGGCTTGTTCTTCCCCTAATCTTTCATCTATGGATTTTTTCAATCTTTCTAGTAGCATTCCTGCTTGACCCAGTCTAAAATGTGTACCAGGTAAGGTCTTGGGAAGTAAAAGCGGCTGACGTGATGATCACATCATGTCATCATCATCACCATGTAGCAGGTCCTTTGCGGAACGTCGCTCTCATCACCGTCTGCCTGAAAGAAACCCGGTCTCTCGCCAACTCTCCCGCCTCATGTACTTTCATACTCAAGGAGTCACTTATATCCTGTGCCCATCTTCGTGTCGGTCGGCCCCTGCCCTGACTTCCTGGTAGCATGCCTTCTTGTATAATTTTTCCAATCCGTCGTGGCGCTTGATGTGACGAAATTGCCAATCTTCCTTAATTCCTATCATGTACCGAGCGCAAATTACCTATACAGTATTTATTTTTTTCGGATAAAGGAAGTGAAATGGCGGAAGGGGGGGGGGGGGGGGACAAAAAAAAGGTGGGGGGGGGGGGAGTTGCAGATTTTTTTAATATGTTCTGAAAAAAAATATTAAAAAGTTATGAGCACATTATACTACTGGGCGACATCAAATGGTAGATCAAACACCAGGGGTTAATTCAGACTGAAAGAGTTAATGTCTCTATTATTAACTGGTCTCTAATTAACCCCAGTTCATATTACAGGTTAATCGAGTTTCCTTTACATGATCCAAACTAGGATTTCATTGACTGTTTCTGATTTAACTAAATTGAACACATTCATTACCAATGATTTGTCTCTTTAGATGTTGGAAAGAAAACGTCCAAACTATAGTTCAAAACTCTGTAATGTGTTTTTATACTTTGTGTGTTTGTGTTTTGTCTTAAACCTTAATGTCATCTCAGCCCGGCTCTCTAGCGGAATTGGCTAAACCGGATTTCGCGGAGACCGGGTGACGTACTCCATGTGGTCCGGGTTCAATCCCGGGGGTAGGCAGGAAAGACACATTTTCTCCCAGATTGTCGGTATTTACAATGGAATCAAGGCCGAAAGGTTGCGATATCCATAATACCGAGCCTAAGGGTTAACAACTCATGGCTTCTGGATACTAAAACAAACAAACAAACAATGTCATCTCAACCTAAGAAACTTTGTGTAAGCCTGAAGCAAATGATATATTTTTTTCCCACGCACTCCAGTCCAATACATATGTTTGTTCTAATAACAAAAACAAACAAACACTTTAAAGTTTGCATCAGAAACTGTGACAACTTTTCCTGACAATAATTGATGTATTTCGTTCATTTTGCTTAAAATATCTACTAAATCCGCCAGTTTGCACACCCAGTTCCCATCATTTCCATTCGTTGCTAATAGAGTGATGTGGTACGAGCTTCACTAGCTCCAGCTACACAGCAGGAAGCTGTTAAGTAGAAAGCATCCAGAGCATTTCAATTATTTGTTTCAGCAGATGTTGTCACAGCTTTCTATAAAGCAAAGATTTGGCCACACTTTCTTGCTAACAGAAGGTTTCGCTTTTATAGAAATGACGCCGCGGTTAAGCAGAAAGCATTTAACCGTTGGCCAATACATTTCCTCTGCATTCTGGAATATTCAGGTTGCGTTTACCATCGGGAAAACTTTTTCAAAATCTCTGAGCTTCGGAATCAACCCCTTCATTCATTCATTGTGATGTTATGCCAATATCATCTCGCATCAGGCTCGCAGTTATGCGCAAATCACAGAGAGGCCGGCCATCATCTCTTTTTTGTGAATTATATATATTGTCTTCGTATCTTTGTTAATCCGACGTGATGCTGACCACATCACCCATCTTGTGCCGATTGGTCTATAAAATATAGGTCTAGCCCTATATGCCTAAAGGCGTGGAAAAGGGTCCGTTACTTACTTTACTTACCTTCGGTAATATTTTTTTTAATTGGGGTGGGCTGGGAGGTGTGGTGTCTTTCCCTCGTTGTCCAGATTCTCTCATGTTTTTCAAACAAATATTTTATATTTTGTTTCCTAATTTTCACTTTCGTCCTATTTGTTTTTAATTCTCCTTGAGCAACCGTAGAAGCACTATGAACTGCTCACGAGTCGCTTAACGCCCACCGAAACCCAGTCTTGAAACCGCTGGGGTGGTATCAATCCGCTAGGGTGTCACTACACGCAATTTTGTGTGTGTGTGTGTGTGTGTGTGTGTGTGGTTATGTTGTTTGTGTGTGTGTGCCATGAGTATGTACAATGCTTGACTCAATTATGAATATAATGGTCGGCCTTGATTCCATTGTAAATACCGTATATATGCTAATACATTTGCATACTTACCCCCGGGATGAAAAAACCACAAGGAGTACATAAAATCATGGCTTCCATGGCAACAGCCGCCAAATTGGGGGAAAAAACATGTACTTAGAATACTAAAATTTCTAAAACAAACATGGGTATTGAGAAAAAGATGATGGATTCATAAATTTTAATCCTATGATTTAGGTACACCTGTAGGTTATTTACTTTAAAGATGTTTCTAAATATTTTTGTCATAAATTTGAAAAATGCCATAAAGTGCCTCTTTACTCAGACACTCATTGCTAGTCCTCTTAATTGCTTTATTTACAGATGAATGAATATTTTCAGTTGAGTTGAGTTGAGTCAAGAATTGACATCACTCGGGCATTCCCATGCTTACTCCGTCCTCATCTTCAGCAGCCAGAGCAGATTTCCAAAACTGATGGTACCGGTCACAATCTGGTTATATGTCCGTTTTGCGTTTCCTCTGAGTGTGGTGAGCCGGCCAGACCCTCTGGTTACACCCAGGTGCCTCATTCTCTCCAAGCCATAATAATCTTCTTTTCTCAACTGATTCCGTTGCCTGTTCCCAAAGGGCCTTGACCGCATCTGCCTTGTCATGTATCAATTCACTTCACAGTGGTGCAGATATATGAATACTTTATTTCACACAAATGTAATCTTAATCTTCAATCTTAATAACGTGATGATGATGATGAAGATGATGAAGATGACGATGACAATGATGATGATGACGACATTTTCTAAACATTTCAAAATATCGACTCAAGAACGCACCACTAGTCTGCAATCTTTCATCTGGTCAGTCAACGTTACATAATTCATAATAGCCATTCTAAAATCCCACATGTTTTCCTTCCATGGCTGTCCTCAGGAAGAACTAGAAAAAAATTGGACAACTTCCGCCTGCACGTCTGCTGAAGTACAGACCGGATGTTCATTATCTTTGAAGAGACACTGGCGAAGAGTATGCGCCAGGCTTCAGTTTTATAATGAACATTCACTGTTCACATAATATAAAATGAACATTCACTCGTTTACGTAGTCTTGTGTACAGTCTGTAGCCATAAATATCCGTCGTAAGATAAAAGATGATTTTTTAAAGTTCTCCCTTGGTCACTGGCATAAGATATTTGTATATTTATTGAAGAGGTTCTATAGTTTTTAGTTATTTGTTTGTGTGTAAAGTCGGAATGTTGAAATGTTCAGATGTCGTTTGTGTGTTTATAAGTGACGTCCGGGATTGTTCAAGTATTATTAAATGGCAAAATAAGAACTGCTGCAATGTTCACATGTTGTATGTGCATTACAAGAATAAATGGCACGTTCAGTCGTTGTATGTATGTGCATTGAAATAATTATTGGCACGTTCAGTCGTTGTTTGTATGTGCATTGAAATAACTATTGGCACGTTCAGTCGTTGTTTGTATGTGCATTGAAATAACTATTGGCACGTTCAGTCGTTGTTTGTATGTGCATTGAAATAACTATTGGCAAATGTGCATAAATAACTATTGGCACGTTCAGTCGTTGTTTGTATGTATGTAACATTGGCACATTCAGTCGTTGTTTGTGTGTGCATTATTACTAGCATGTTCGTCGTTGTTTGTAGTCGTTATTGGTTTGTCGTTGTTTGTATGTGCATTAACAGAATTACTAGCATGTTCAGTCGTTGTTTGTATGTGCATTGAAATAATTATTGGCACGTTCAGTCGTTGTTGTATGTGCATTGAAATAATTATTGGCACGTTCAGTCGTTGTTTGTATGTGCATTGAAATAATTATTGGCACGTTCAGTCGTTGTTTGTATGTGCATTGAAATAATTACTGGCACGTTCAGTCGTTGTTTGTATGTGCATTGAAATAATTATTGGCACGTTCAGTCGTTGTTTGTGTGTGCATTGAAATAATTATTGGCACTTTCAGTCGTTGTATGTGCATTGAAATAATTATTGGCGCGTTCAGTCGTTGTTTGTATGTGCATTGAAATAATTATTGGCACGTTCAGTCGTTGTTGTATGTGCATTGAAATAATTATTGGCACTTTTAGTCGTTGTTTGTATGTGCATTGAAATAATTATTGGCACTTTCAGTCGTTGTTGTATGTGCATTGAAATAATTATTGGCACGTTCAGTCGTTGTTTGTATGTGCATTGAAATAATTATTGGCACGTTCAGTCGTTCAGTCGTTACGTTCAGTCATTGTCTGTATGTGCATTGAAATAATTATTGGCACGTTCAGTCGTTGTTGTATGTGCATTGAAATAATTATTGGCACGTTCAGTCGTTGTTTTGTATGTGCATTGAAATAATTATTGGCACTTTCAGTCGTTGTTGTATGTGCATCGAAATAATTACTGGCACGTTCAGTCGTTGTTGTATGTGCATTGAAATAATTATTGGCACGTTCAGTCGTTGTTTGTGTGTGCATTGAAATAATTATTGGCACTTTTAGTCGTTGTTTGTATGTGCATTGAAATAATTATTGGCACTTTCAGTCGTTGTTGTGTGTGCATTGAAATAATTATTGGCACGTTCAGTCGTTGTTTGTATGTGCATTGAAATAATTATTGGCACGTTCAGTCGTTGTTGTATGTGCATTGAAATAATTATTGGCACTTTTAGTCGTTGTTTGTATGTGCATTAAAACATTCAGCATACCGCCCGGATATAGGACCATCAGATTTTCTTTCTTCGGCCAATTCTTCTTCTTCTTCGTCACGTTGACCAGCTGTCAACTTTATCGGAAAGTTCTGGTTGTTCGTCCATTTCTGGACTGCAGTTCTGTTCCAGAATTTGAGTGTTGCGTGTGCATCCGTTTGACAAATCTGACTAATTTGTGTACAGACTTTTGGTCCTTGCCTCTCAGGCAGACACACTCTGCCATTATATGTCATATAGGGGTCGCAGCGATCTGAAAATGGCTACAAAAAAATGATCAAGGAATGAGGCTACCTACGCGAACCATCGACTGGTCTCTACAAACGTGACCACTAAAGCCACAAGCTACATGCGCACTAAAGAGGGCACATATTTTTTTTTAAATTGAACTCAACAAGTAATCTGGTAATCTGGTAATCTGGTAATCTGGTAATCTTAGTTGTACTTCATGGTAGGGTGCCGTCAACCAGATCATCATCATTCATTTGTATCATTATCCCCCTCCTCGCCATCCCTGTCATCATTCTCCTCCTCATCATCCATGTCAGCATCCTCCTGCTTGTCAGCATCGTTCTCCTCATCATCCCTGTCGTCATCCTTGTTATTTATAATCCTCCTTCTTATCATAGTCCCTGTCATCATCATCATTCTCACCATCATCCTCCTCCTCCTCATAAATCATTACTGCCTGTTTCATCGTTTTTATTATCATCATCCTCATCGTCATAATCCCTGTCGTCATCCTCATCTTCCTCATCAATGTCATCAATACCATCATTATCAACAAAAACGTGCAGCCAATCCTCCATACAACTATATCCTGCACAACTGTTCCTATATCACGGATAGAATACAGCTCAATACTAGCGTTCTTTTTCCGAGCTTGATCAGTTCTCGTATCGTGTACCTCGGAGACGAGCTGCAGCACCAACTAGGTTCGTGTCTGTGAGAGTACTCTGATGGTTAGCCACAACCGAGTGTTGATAGTCCACCCATGCTGGCTTTAGGTTTCGTGATTGGGTTCGGTGTAATTCGATTTCATTTTAGATTTGCATACGGAAGGAATTGAATATGGTAACTGTAGTGATGTTAAGTGGACAAATTTAACCGTTTACGTTAAATTGCTGATTGGGTCTGTTTTCTATCGATGTGTCTGTATGCATGACAGCCTGTCCGTCCGTTCATCTACCAGAGCATTATCAATCTATCCATTGATGGATGGATGGATAAATGGATAGAGGGATGAACTGATGAACAGACGAACAGACAGACAGACAAACATCAGACAGACTACACAGACAAAAATAAAACAGACAGACAGAGGTAGAACTTTAAATCTGGCAAAAATTGTTGATAGCCATGTGTCTGCCTATTGCATAGTATAAACAGTATCGTCTGAAAAGATGAAAAGCAAGAAGATGAGGATAAGAGGAACACACTGGGACACGGAGAGGAAGAAGCGTTCTAGCTATTTGTATAGAAACGAAGCCAGAGTGAAGACGGATATACCTAAATCTTAGCCACGCAATTGGCGTAAATAAATCAGACCACAAATATACTGTTGGCAGCTCGCTGCCAATAGCAGGTTGAACGTTTGTGGGTGTGTGTGTGTGTGTGTGTGTGTGTGTGTGTGTGTGTGTGTGTGTGTGTGTGTGTGTGTCTAGAAGGTAATGGAATGGAAAAGATGAAATGGTGACAACAACACAGCAATTAAAAAATAACTTATTTTTAAGTGACAATAATATTTGGTTCAGTGTGTTGAGGAAAATATTTCAGCTCTTCGTCTATATTGGGACAACACTGTGGGAGGCGGCAAATATCAGAATGTCGAAACGGGCGACTGGTTAAGAGTCTGCTGAAATAAGCTGCGACCAAAAGATACAGATATCGCAGCCTAGCTGTAAATTACATTTTTTAAGCAGCATACACAACAGGATCAAATAAAGAATTTTGAGAGCATGCATTTTCCTAGTAGCAACATACGGATGTGAATCGTGGACTATCTCCCAGTCCTTAAGAAAGAGAATAGGGGCTTTTGAGCTAAAATGCTACAGAAAGATTCTAAGAATATCTTGGACAAAGAAAAGGAGAAATACTTACATCTTGAAAGATCTGAACATCAAGGAAGATTGGCTAATTAACAGCATCCTGTCTTGGAAGCTGAAATATTTTTTGTCATATCAACCGTCGCGTCAGACTAGAAACAAATAACGGCAGAAGGCATGGTACCAGGAAGGAGGGGCAGGGGCCAACCGACACGAAGATGGGCACAGGATATAAGTGACTCCTTGAGTATAAAAGTACATGAGACGGGAGAACTGGCGAGAGACGTTACTTTCAGGCAGACCGTGATGAGAGCGACGTTCTGCAAAGGAGCTGCTAAATGATGATGATGACATAAAGTAGTAACCCGAAAACGCATGATGAGTTCTTGGTACTGAATACATATTGTTAGTATATACTGTGTTTGTGTCTCTTCAGGTCAGCATTGGTTGTGCCAGCCCTAACCCAGGCATCATCTACACAAATTCATCAATCCTAACTATCCGACTCGTACACAACAACTCTACCAAGTATAACTTCAACATCATCGCCACTGCCAGGAAAGTTTGTGAGTGATTGCTGTGATCATCGTCTATTATGCGATTAGCTTGCATAATGATTTTTTCCGTTGTACTTGTGTGAGTTGTGAAATAGTGTGGAGCTTTAAGAGAAATATATCTGTTAAACAGTAATCTCTCTCTCTCTCTCTCTCTCTCTCTCTCTCTCTCTCTCTCTCTCTCTCTCTCTCTCTCTCTCTCTCTCTCTCTCTCTCTCTCTCTCTCTCAGAAAGCATGCTGAGGAAGATTAGAACAGGTATGCTTCGTACAGAGTGGCATGCTTCGCTGCGGAAAACACGGGTGAGGAGTATTGTCTGGATTTTTTTCCCCGGGGCACGCCGGTGTGTTGGGAAATAAACAGGCGGACAGACTGCCTGGCTCTGCACACCTTGGTGGAATACTGATACATGATAAGGCAGACGTGGTTAGTGCCTTGTGGGAGAGCATGTACAGCTCGGAGGAACAGATGGATCATCACAGTCTGGTGAGATTGAAGCAACGGGGAGTGACGAGAGGTTCTGGCAGATGCTCGAGGCTCAGAGGAAAGGCAAGACGGACGTTTAATCAGAATGCTACTGGCACCATTAGTATCGGAACTCTTCTGCTGAAGATGGGGACGGAGCGCTTATGGGAATGCCCCAAACTAGTGGCAGGCAAGGGAAAAACCACTGCTATAATTTTCCCTAGTAAGTCATGCTTTTATACTAATCGTTTTCAGAGAACGACGTTAATAGGTGTTCTAATAGAATCACCCCCCCTCCGGTGAGAAGCATCATGTTCTACAGGTGATACCCGACAGTCCTCCATCTACTGTCGAGAAAGGAAATGTCAGTAACATCCTAAACATTGGAACAT
>CAJHNH020008545.1:344863-351519 GCA_905116865.2 Candidula unifasciata
GTCACTGCGTCCATCAGTCCGTTTCTCCGTCTATCAGTCTGTAATGTGATCAGATGCTTGCCTAAAGAGCTTGAGTTTGAAATCCCAGCTACGACAAATGGTTTAGAACTTTTTTATGTTTCAATGTCTGTCTAGTGTAAAATTTATATCTGAATATCTCTGCGGAATACAGATGACCTGCGTCATTTTGGACCAAATGAATAATAGGATTTTTTTTTTTTTTTTTTTTTTTTTTTTAAGTTTGTTTTTTCTTATTTCTTTTCTAACCTTCATATTTGTTTTAGCTGTAAGAATAAACAATCTTTTAGGAACATTTCAGAGCTTAACGATGTGACGCCACAAGGATCTTCAAATGTTGCGGGATTTAGTTTAATTATACAGTCAATATAAAAGGACATCTACAGAGGATATGCGAAGGGTTGTCTTTTTTGAGGTATTTGGTATAAGAAATCTACGTTATGCTGTCTTGATGTCGACAAGTCAGAAAGAAAACAGATTTCACTAATACAATGGTTGTAGAAAGTAAAAGAATAGGTCTCAAAAAAAAGGGATGACTAAAGTAATTATAATTTTAAAGAAATTAATTGTACTTAGATGTACAGTGAAGAAAAGTTAAGTAAGTAAAGATCCCTTTTCAAGCCTTTTTAGGCGCATCTGGCATATGGGAAGAGCTCCTATATTTTTATAGAGCATTTGGTACTAGGTGGGTAATGTGGTCAGCATAACGCCGGCCGTTTTTATTTCCCCAAGACATACATTCTGTGTGACACAGCTGCCTCTGCGACGTCAACCCAGGTTCCTTCGTATTTGTCACAAGGGTGGCTGGTGATGTTTATAGACGAGGAGAAATATGGTCGTGTCGTTAGTGGTGATGATGATGATGTCTTGCTCGCTGCATGCTTCTCACGTGACTCTGCTTGTATAATAAAGTGTCTGGAAACAACTATTCTTGTCTATACTTTCTTTATTATGATACTCCAACAATGTCACATAATACATCAAATGATATTCTGAATAATGCTGAATTATCTCTGTGGCTAAGTACTCGTAGAATCGCGTTGTGTTCTTCTTTTATAGTTACTTTGTTAACTGGTTCTATTGTCTCTAACTGCCACCGGGCTCCTAGTGTAGGTTGGTTCAATAGGTTTTTTCTTCTACTTATAAAGTTATCAATTAGAAAGAGAAAGCCAACCAGAGAGATGAATGGATGTGGGTGAAATCTTCAGCAATGAACCTCAAGGGCTCGAAATGCTGAAGAAGAAGAAGACTATCGAATACAATAATTGTACTTACACGTACAAATAAATCAGTAACATTATCTTGAATCAATTTTCTTGGAGCATGCACATATAATTAGACACCTAGGCTCATTGATGGCATCGGAGAGAAGATGTATCAAGGAGGCACAGAACATAATAGGACAGACACTGAAAGAGAGGTTTATAGACATATGGCTGATTCTAATGACAGCATTAACCATCTAACAAGAAGGGACCAGGCCACCATCTTCAGACTTAGAACACAACATACTCCACTCAGTGGACATCTAAACAGAATACAGCCACAACACTCCCCAGAGTGCCAGCTATATAACTAATCCTAGAAAACTGTTGAACACCATCTCTTTGAGTGCCCAAAACTCAGCGAGATTAGAAGAATGCTATACCCTCTGAGACCAGACAAGTGGAACACCTTGTACGGAGGAAAAGAACAGCTTGTGAAAACATGCAAATTCCACTACATGTCATTGGACCAAAGGGCGAAAGCTCGTGCGCCGCTGGATCGATAAAAACAACAACAACAACGACAGGCAAAAACTGTATATGATAAACCGAAAAAAAAAAATTGAACAATAAATGGGAGGTTAAAAAAATAAATTTCTTGCACGCTATCCAGAGATAATTTAAGCTTGGGTGCGAATCATGGACAAAGTGTAAACAAGCCAAGCCATCTCTGAATTCCCCAGAGATGTTGTTTTTCAGAAACAAGGTTGAAATTTATTTGACATCCAAAATATGTAATCAGCAAATATTTAGAAACAATCTAGGATACGAGGACAACCCATCATAAACCACCCGAGAGACAGCCATCATGTTTTAATCTCACATGATGAGAAAAAAGAAACTGGACCAGCGTGTGACTAATGGAAAAAAATTGTAAATAGAGAAATTGAGGAAGACAATGGACATTCCCATAAGCGCCCCGTCCAAATCTTCGGCAGCAAGCGAAGAGTTCCAGTTCCGATGGTACCAGTAAATGTCTGTATATCCGTCTCGTCTTTCTCTTGGGTGTTCAGAGTGAGCAAGATTTCCTGGTAACTCCTCGGACTGTAATGATTTATTTGTGTCTTCGCACTGTTCGCTCGCTCCCAAAAATGCCCTCAAATCATATAGCTTGTCATAATTTACTTTAGGACCAAGTGGTGCAGAACCCGACAGTCTATCTACCTGATCGTTTCCCAACACACCAGCAACCTAAAGAAAATATCAAAAGAACGCTAACTACCCAGGACTTCTGAAACGATGCTTACCACTCTGCACGGAGCATGCCTGTCTCCACTTTTGTCAACATACTCTGTGAGTCAAATGCAAGAACACAGAGCGAGAAGATTTTTGACAACCATTTTTGTCACGACATAAAGGATGTCAGCAAGGAACTGATTGTTGCGCTGTTGGAGATCGTAGTTGGTGGAGAGGCATGGTGGCCACCCGACGACAATACGCTTGATGATGATGTTGTTGGTGATAATGATGCTACTGGTGATAATGATACTATTGGGGATATTGATACTATTGGTGATAATGACCTATTGGTGATAATGACACTATTGGTGATAATGATACTATTGGTGATAATGATACTATTGGTGATAATGATACTATTGGTGATAATGATACTATTGGTGATAATGATACCATTAGTGATAATGATACTATTGGTGATAATGATACTATTGGTGATAATAATACCGTTGGTGATAATGATACTATTGGTGATAATGAGTTTCAAGTTGAGGTTACTTAAAATCGTTTAAAAACTCAGCAGACGAATGAATTAACCAACCAGTGGTACATGTATATTTTAGTTTTATTAAATGGGATTCGTAACAACTGAATTGGACAGGCCTGATTTGAAAGAGAATGGCATTGTCTTATGGTATACACGGTGCAAGACACACATTAGTAATCAACAATTGACATCAAAAAGCGATGAATTCAAGAGGGGTAAAGAAATTTGAGAAATATGTGGGCAACCATTGGTAACAACAGTTATAGGACAAAGAGGTTTGAGGTTTGAACAACAGATCAACATCATAGCACACGGGTAGTAACCCAGAAGTGCTCCGTTCTTCTTCCAACTCAAGTCTGGGTCCAAAGAAGCTCAGCTTAGTGCACAGGCTCTGTAGCACCAGCGAGGATCCTGAAATACTTTGGGTAGATTTGTAACTTCACATTTTGCCTGGGCAGAGCTATTCAGTTGTTGTTGTTGTTGTTGTTTTTTCGATTTCCAAATGCCAAGAGTTCCTTTTTATGTGCACAACGATGCACACGATTTTAAGTAACCTTTAATTGAAACTCATTATCACCAATGGTGTCATTATCACCAATGATATCATTATCACCAATAGTATCATTATCACCAATAGTATCATTATCACCATCTTACTAAAAAGAGACCAGGGAGAAATACTAAAAGTCCAAGTCCACGTAAACAAATCTCAGCCCTTACCGGGGATTGAACCCGGAACCTTTAGCACTCGAGGCGAACACCATGCCTTGAGACCAGGCAGCCCCCTAACAGAACAAAGAAGACGGCCCTATATTGGACACATTCTGAGAAGAAACGAGCAGAGAATCATCAGACAGGCGCTGAAATCTGAATAAAGAAGTTGAGGAAGCTAGGAAGTCAAATGAAACCCTAAAACGAACGCTGATGAGAGAGGCCAACGGGGCTGGACAGGATTCCATCTATGATAGTAAACTGACTGCACAGGATTGAAATGAATGGGGGAAAGGGGAGAAGAGAATAGACTCACGGTCCCTAAAAAGCATGTCGCTAAGGTCGACTACTTAGGATGTTTCTTTCTAAGTCGCAGTGCACCTGCCTTAGACACGAGGAACCAACAGTCTGCATATAAATATGCTAGATCTTTTAAATGGATATGCACACAGAACTCAAGTTATAGACCAAGAGTAAAGTCCAGAAGTGGACGAGTAACCAGAACATTCCACCGGAGCTAGAAGAGAAATATTTGAATTTAGATATTAGGTTTGGCCACCAGTAGCGCAATGATTCTAATATCTTCTTCTTCTTTTCTCCTCGAATAGCTTGCAGAGTCAGATTCAATGTGTCGGTTCTTCTCTATCTATTTTCTTTTACCCCACCAGGACATCACACAAGCTATAAACACCCGATGACACAAAGTACCACCATGTGGATGAAGATCACCCGTGGAGAGATCCCAGAAACCGCGTTCAGCCATTAGACCATATTTATGGCCGGGCTATATTGCGGCCCCTGGCAAGAGCCAGAGAAGGGCTTCACAAAACTAAAAATCGCATCTCACAGAGGGAGACTGAGAGCAATGGTTAAAAAACGGACTATATGTTGTTGTAAATATATCGGGTTCGTAGTCGCGTCAAAGCACAACTATGCTATAAATTACAAACCCTCTGTGTTGCGTGTGTTTATCATAAATAAAGTGGTAACACCTTCCAAACTGTGACCAATACACTGGTTAAATTTTCATTCTGCTATTATGACTTCAATGTTTAATATAATAGTCACACTGGCGACCTGGCTTTTTGTGCATTTCTTTATTCATTGTGACAATAAGTAAAAGTAGAATGTCCCTTTGAATTTTTTTCCTGTTACTTCCCTTTTTAAAAATTTTTTTTTTAAACATTCGTATTCATTGAAAGCACATATCTATATGTGTAGGAGACAATACTTTTCTCTGTCTCCCAAACAGTTAAATTGTGATGTTAGTATTACATGGGATACATCGAGTGCACTTATGGGCAATGACTATTGATACGGCAGCGGTGGAGACAAAGATGAAGTCGGTTTAGGTTTAGACGAAGGATCAACATCATGGCACAAAAGCCATAAGTGCTCCGTTTTACTTCTGACTCCAGCCTGACTCTAAAGAATTTCGGCGCAGTGCACGAACTCCGTAGCCTCGGCGGGGATCCTGAAATACTTTGGGTAGATTTTAAACTCCAATTTTGCCCGGGCACCTCCTTTAGGCTATTTTTGTCGATTTCCAATTACTAAGAGATTTTTAGGTGCGCAATAATACACACGGGCGTTTGATCTTACTACCCAGAGGCCAGGGGAAACTACTAGAAGTCCAAGTGAAATAATCCCAGCCTTCACCGGTGCCTGAACTCGGGACCTCCAGCACTCGCCATGCCTCGAAACCACGCAGCCTCCCTAAAAGATGAAGTGGAAGACGGGATATTAAATATACGGTTTCTATTAGACCCCTATTTTCACTAGGCCTACATTTAGGAAAGAGAGACCAAGATGCGGTAGAGGACGGAACACAATGACTCCCACTATCCCTGGCGAAGTCAGGGAATTAAATATAATATAATAAAAATGAGGATGATTGCTGTGTCTATCCAGCCTAACGTGGGTGCTTGGAAATACATGTGCCAGCGTGATGTTCACTGCAACACGCACCGTGTTCTAATTAGTCTTTACAATTACAGGTCTAGTACTATACGTCAGATAAGCTAATGGTGAAAAACGTGCCCTTTCCTTACCTAAATGGGTCGAACTGAGTTAAGAACCAAGACCATACCCCCTGGACCGGTCCCATAAGCTCTCCCTTCTCTTCTTCTGCAGTTAGCACGGTCCAGCGTCGATGGTACCGCTAGCAGTCAGACTGTGTGTCCGTGTTGCCTTTTACTCTTATTCTTGACCGTTGGTCAGATCACCTAGTCAGTTTTCGCTGCACCATTCTCCTTACACCGTGATGATATGTTTTTGTCTTCCACTGTTTTCTCGCTGTCAATGGGCCTTGATAAAATCTAACTTATCCTGCATTTATTTACTACCATGTTGTGCAGAGGAGCCAGTCTGGCTTCCCGTTCGTTTCCCAGCACACCTAAATTATCCTGCAGACTGACTGCAAAAAGTGTCAGTTACTTAAAACAACTACTATACATTTGTATTTGACATTCCGACGATTGCTTGATGCATTTAATGCGTGTGCGTGATGCTGACTTTACCGTGACTACTGCCTGATTTACTATTCACAGTGTCGATGGTGCATGTGTATAGTGTGTGCTAGTATGGAAACTGTGAGCCTTTTCAACAAAGCTGTTAACAGTAGTTTACGGCTAACTAACAATTGTATTTGGCCTTTTTGTTTCCTAAGCGAGTGTCTGGCCATTCCAAGGAGAGAACTGGGGTGTGCTGGCCAGTGTCCTTGGAGCAGCTGTCGTGCTGGGCGTCACTGCAGCCTGCTGTCGACACATTCGCAATAAAAATGGCTCTGTTGAAGACTTGTATGATCTTAAAGAGGGCCCCTATGTCCATAAATACGGTAAGATATCAATATCACCATCATCGTCATCATCATCTTTCACTTTGTTAAGTTATGTGGAGACGAACAGTTGCTAGCTCAAACCTCGATGGACGTCAGT
>CAJHNH020008546.1:0-22500 GCA_905116865.2 Candidula unifasciata
GGCACAAGTCCCAGAAACCCAGTTCAACCGTTAGGTTATATTAGGGCCCCCAACGAAAGCAAAGCAGGAGTGGGGCTTGAAAAAGAACCCCCCCCCCCCCCTTCCCTCAAAAAGGGCAAAATTGCAACCTATATTGGACGAATTACTTTTGAAATGAAATGCAAATAAACAGACGGGTAACTCTTTGAGTTCGTAGAAATCTATACTATAAACTATAAAAACTTTCTGTATTTAGCGTGTTTATTATAAATGAAGTGGTAATTTCTTCCTAAACAGTGACCAATACAAAGGTTACATTGTCATTTGCTATTATGACTAGAATCTTTAATTTAACAGTCACATTAGCGGCTACGTTATTGTGCATTTCTTTACTTATTGCGACAGTCAGTTAAAGTAAACTTTCGCTGGAGTTAAATCCTTTGAATACTTTTTTTTTTCTATTACTCATCTTAAAAAGTTATTTTCAAAAACTTATATTTTGTTGTTATTTTCCTTGAAAGAACATATCTATATGTGTCTGAGACAGTACATTTGTCGGTCACTCAAATGGTCAAATACCGGTGTTAGCATTACAAGGTATGCCTCAGGTGCACTTAGGGTCAGTGACTAAAGATGCGGCAGCGGTGAAGACAAAGAAGAAGTTGAAGACTGGATATTAAATATAGGATTCTATTGAAACCCCGATTTACACTAGGCCTACATATAGACCATCGGTGGAGACCAAGATGAGCCAGAAGACGGGAGAATAAGACTTTCTTTCACTACTCCGGGAGAAGGTGGGCAAATAAATCTAGTATTATAAATATTAATGTCCGTTATATTTTAGAAACATCATTACTGACCAATGTGTTTACACTTGTTGTTGTGTTTGTCATTCGACGCATGGCTGCTTAATATTAATTTTTGTGACCTATAATGCTAATCGAGTAGTTTGAGACTAAATCTGTCTGTATTATACAGTTGTAGATTCAAGCTTTACGATAGACATGGCTAATAAAGACACTTTTTTTTTGGCGGTGCCTAGTTGGTCACACTTCCCAGTACACTTGTTTCTGCAGAGAAGCTCTGTCGTCATTTAGAATTAATCAAGTAACAGAAAGTGTTTTGATCGGCACTCATAGAAAGAAGTAGAAAGATATAAGAACACACTAGACAACATAAAAATCGAAAGCTATGTTACCGTGCCGGGAATTGAACCTGTCACCCCAGACGGAGTGTGCGCCTCGCCATGAATACAAGTGCATTAAGAGCATGGTCAACTAGGCACCCCCAAAAAAGGTGCCTTATTGGCCATGTCTATCGTACAGCTTGAAATCCACAACTATGGAATACAGACAGAATTCATTTCAAACCATTGAAATGGCACCATAGTTACAGAAATGTATATTAACGAAGCATTTGTCGAATAATAATCACAGCAACAATTTACGAACACAGTAGACATTAATGCTTTTTATAGAATACACAAACATTTAAGAAAGGTATTTGATTGGTATGTTCCGGTGTGTATACGTCATTCCTATAAATAAACAGAGGGGGAACCTTTGAGGCCGATAAATATTATGATTTAATTGAGTAACAGAAAGTGTAGTGATCGGCACTAATATAAAGAAATAGATAGATAGAAGAACACACTAGATAACATAAAAATCTAAAGCTATAGTTACCGTGCCGGGAATTGAACCTGTCACCTCCAGACGGCGTGTGCGCCTCGCCATGAATACACGTGCACTAAGAACATGGTCAACCAGGTACCCCCAAAAAAGGTGTCTTGTTGGTCATGTCTCGGCATAGTAACTATGTAGCTTTCGATTTGTGTGTAGTCTAGTGTGTCCTATGTATGCTGATCTATACATTTCTGTTTGTTTGTTAATGGTAATAACTACTATCAAGCATGTCGTGAAATGCAGGTAATTACAAAGGGCCAACCGACCTTTTATTGATGATGGCAAAATAAGAAATTACTAGTCGCAGATAAAGACAGATGATTTGTTACTCGCTGTAAGTGTAGGACACCATAATGTGATAGCTGAAAAAATACACAAAATTGTCGTGACTAGCAGGGGCTGTTGGGGTTGGTTCTGCAACGTCCTTTCCTGTTAAGGATACGCAACCAACCTCAAAGCTGAAAATGGAGTTTTAGACATTAAGGGAATTTCACATTCGGTAGTTTGTTATTGACACTGTAGGTCGACTACTGTCGAAATTAAGGCAAGGCGGTCTGCTGCCAGATCGCCTGCAACTACACCGACTACAATATTTTCAAATTAAACATATAATGTACACAAGAGAATTGGCGTCCGATATATTTTCTTTTTCTTCTTCTTTCCGTTCACCGGCTGTAAAACTCCGGGGTGAAAGTTCTGGTTGTTCGTCAACTTCTGGACTCCAGTCTTGTTCTAGATCTTGGGTTTCTCGTGCGCATCCATTTTACACATCTGGCTTGTTTGTATGCAAACTTTTAGTTCCCCGCATATCAGGCAGATGTACTCCGATTTCAAAGAAGAGATGCCTCCCAATTAGTCGCCTTTTACCATTTGCTTGTTAGGAGGTGGATGCTGACCACATTAGCCATAAAGTGCAGATTGGTCTATAAAATATAGGTCAAGCTTTATTGTCCAATATGTCCGAGGGTGTGGAAAAAAGTCCTTAACTTTACTTTACTGTTAGGGGTCAGTGGGTCTGTTATCCCACCCCCCGACTTCCCAAAATGGGACCCTAAAACCCACAATCATAGACAAAACAGTCATTCAACACAAGACGTGTACCAGTCTGTTTTAAGTCTGCCTGAGCTGTGTCTTGTTTAACCAATCCTGCCTCGTCAATGTAGGACATGACACACTCGTAGGTTCCAACATCCTCCTCGCTGGGGTAAATAATGGTCAGGTTGAGATAACTGTTGGCAATATCCGAGTTGTTGGCCACCCCGTGAGCCTGGTTGATATAATGGAGTCAAGGATTAACTTTAGGCGTGTGTCGTTTAGAAAAAGAGAATGTATTTACACTGGAACCCACGCGAAGTGAAAATAGATGAGAAGATCATTAGGGCTATGGAAATATAACAAGAGGAGAAAGAGTTAGCTGTGAGTGTGGCGGCCGATGGAACCGCATGATGTGAGTTGGTTCAAGGAAGATGATACGAACCAGAAGAAGAAGCACCAGAAGAAGAAGAACACGAAGAAGAAAGAAGGAGAATAAGAATAAGAATAAAAATAATAATAATAAGAAGAAGAAGAAGAAGAAGAAGAAGAAGAAGAAGAAGAAGAAGAAGAAGAAGAAGAAGAAGAAGAAGAAGAAGAAGAAGAAGAAGAAAAGAAGACAAATATGATGATTATATGGATGAAGAAGAAATGGAGGGAGAGGGAGGGCAGGAAAAAATGGGAAGAAGGAGAAAAAGAAAGGAAGTAGTAGAAAGAGAAATTAGTAAGTTAAAAAGTCAGCCCGTCAATTAGAAGTAGAAGAGTCTGAGAAAGCATGACTGAAAGATCAAACAGTGTGTAACGGACCGGGAAACGTGAACAGGATTCCACCCCCCCCCCCCCACCCCGCCTCCCCTTTAAAAGATATTACTGTACCTTTTTCCAATGGGGGCAGAAAACATAAAAATAGGAGGAGGGAGAGGGGTTTAGGGATTGTCGTTTGGAATATGAGCCACCTTTCAAAATAACATCAGGACTGACTGACTTTCTACACCACCAGGACATCACACAAGCGATAAACACCCGATGACACAATGTGCCACCATGTGGATGAGGATCACAGTGGAGAGGTCCCAGAAACCGCGTTCAGCCATTTGGTCATATTTATAGCCGGGCTATATTGCGGCCCCTGGAAAGAGCCAGAGTAGGGCTTCAAATAACGAAAAATTGCATCCTAAAAAGGACGGCAAAGATTTTAGCAAGTCTATCATCAGGAATCCTTTCTGGTGTTTTATATCCTAGTCGTGAAGAGAGTCTGGGGTCATTAGTTTTTGTTGACAGCCAGTGTTCTAAATGGCTCTGGTACTGACTACCATCTTTTAAAAATTTTGTAGAATGTTTGATAATGTTTTCATTGGATAAGTTAACACATCTGCTGAGAGCAGAGGTCTATCAGGGTGTATCATCTCAGCAACGTCTCGCGTGTTCGACCACAAGTTCGGAAATCTTGGATTTTAGCAGTGCTTATCCTTCTAAAAAAGCCGAACACCTACAATATCTATTAGACTTTGTGGTTCTAGAGAGTGTAAAAATAAAAGGGACTTTGAATGTCAAGAAAACAGAAACAATGGCTATTTCAAAGAAAAAGAAAACACCAAAATGTGACATAGCAATAGAAGGAAAAATGCTTAATCAAGTCAATTAATTCAAGTATTTAGGAACATTCATAACATCAGATGGACGATGTGTGACAAAAATTAAAAGCAAAATTGGCCGGGCAAAGGCAGCATTTCAGAAGAAGAGTTTGAAGGCAGCTAAGATTCTTGAGAAGAATGTTGCGAATACATTGGACTCCCAGAAAAACTAACAATGATTGCCTGGACATGGCTAATGAAAGTAAAACATTACATACAACAATTAAGAAGGAGACAAACAACGTTCTTTGGTCATGTAATGAGAAAATGAGTAATGAAAAATGCCGTGAAAACTTTTAGAAGAGGCAGAGGCAGACAAAGAGAAGGGAGGGTGAATGGCTTAAGACAGTTGTATGGAGGAATATCATCAGTGGAATTGATCCAGAACTCCGACAAAGAGAAGGGAGGGTGAATGGCTTAAGACAGTTGCATCTAGGAATATCATCAGTGGAATTGATCCAGAACTCCGACAAAGAGAAGGGAGGGTGAATGGCTTAAGACAGTTGCATCTAGGAATATCATCAGTGGAATTGATCCAGAACTCCAAAGACCGAGATCTGTCAAGATGCATAAACGCCTACGCCAGCTGACAGGATACTTGAGGATGATGATGATGATGATGATGATAAATCCATCCAGCTTCCTCTTTTTTCTTCCCGATAGAACTTTTTTCCCCCTGAAACTTCTTTCTTGTGTTGCCGATGAAGGTCATGCAGCTCTTGAGTTGTCAGCTCAGTCGCATAAATGACGCGTGCCAGGCGTCCGGATTACAAGGCGGCGTTTGAGCTCCTAGGCCAAATGTGCTAAAAACTTTAATTCGGATTTCACGTTCTTTGAGTTTTGGGGTGTTTGAATTTTGAGGTACCATTGTAAGTATACTGGTGTAATGTTGACCATATCACCCACTGAGTGCTGATTAGTCTATAAATTATAGGTCTAGCCCTATATGCCCAATACGTCTGAAGGTGTGGAAAAAGAGTCGTTACTTTAACTTTACTATATACATATATCTGTTTCGACAGTGGTACCGAGAGGTGACAATTCAGAGGCAATGGTAAACTACTAAAGGTAAATTTGCCTAGAAAAACTACAACTGCCAATAAATGCTGGGTTTGGTTCTGTAACGTCCTACTAAGTATTCTCAGCTACATTTATATACAATGTGTTGAGTTGAGCTGATTCAAGAACTCCCATCAAAACACTCAGGGCATTCCTATAAGCACTCCGTCCCTATGTTCAGCAGCCAGCTCAGAGTTCCTATACCAGTGGTGCAGCATTCTGATCAGACGTCCTCCTTGCCTTTTCTCTGAGCATTGAGTATCGGCTAAATCCCCTGTTCATTTCCCAACACACCTGTATATCCCGGAGAAAAGATCCAGACAATGTTCCTCACCCATGACCTCTAAAACGAAGCATACCACTATACACGAAGTATGCCTGTCCTAACCTCCCGCGGCATGCTTTCTGAACTAGAGCAGATAATGTATTCTGCAATGATTTTCTACAATATTTAGGGAAAGAATTAAAGAATACATTTTGGCGCAATGCCATAATGGGTTAAACAAACGTTAGTCTCTCCAAACAAAGTAGGTCACGTTCTATTTATAAGTTTGTTGGGCTGGTCTACCTTCCTGCAGGTTACGGTTGTGCCGCTCTGTTCTTTGCTTTCTGGGTTGTCTTGCATTTACGTTCTTATTCCGAGAAAGAGAATGACATAGGTTTCATCACTTTCTAAAAGGGTTCTGTATTAGACACAGTTAATCGAGGTTTTTAAAGTGTTAAAAGGGCTGACGTGCTGAAAAATACAACACGCGATATCAACGCCATTGCAGAAAACCCCCGTAATCGTGTGCCAAGGTAACGTGGCCTTAGGTCGACCAATCAGACGTGAGCTAGGCTGAAGGTCGACCAATCAGAAATGAGCTAGTATGTAACATTATCTAAATGGGGAGACTAACGTTTGTTTTACCAAATAATGACTCTTGACATACCTGGTAATGATCAGTCTTGTCGTTGCCGTACTGTATTCTATCCGGTGGCTGAATGCGTACAATTGGCGTGGCTCCATCCTTGGATATTTCGATGATAAGGATTTCTTTAGCCCGGGCGCCTGTCCCATCAGGCGTGCATGTGACGAAGACGGATTCAGTCACTGCTTCAATGAAACCGCTTGGGTTGACGTCGATTACTGCACATTTTGCTTTGGCGATAATTTAAATAGGAAAATTTAAAACTAGCCGTTTTTATGAATATATAAAATAAATATGATACATGCAACTCACACACGTTTTCGTTTTTCGTTTCAATAGAATTGTTTTTTATGTAACGCATCATATTTTTATTCGTTACCATATCAGGCTGCCACATCATCATCATCATTATGTGGCAGGTCCTTCGCAGAGGGTCAGTCTTATCACGGTCTGCCTGAAAGAAACTCGGTCTCCCGCCAGTTATTCCACCTCATGTACTTTCATACTCAAGATTGCGACAACTAATCATATTCTCTGGGTTATTCTTTTATATTATTCTTATTCATAACCCATTCTGTGTTTTATGTTACTCTATAATGTTAATCTTAGTCTTAACTCATTTTGTTTTTTGTGTGGGTATGTGAGTGTGTGGGTGTGTGTGTGTGTGTGGGGGGGGGGGGGGGGGGGTGCGGTTATTTTGTAATATTATTCTTTGTCATTACTCGTGTGTGTGTGTGTGTGTGTGTGTGTTACTCTATAATGTTATTCTTTGTCATAACTCATCATATATTGTTTGTATGTGTGTATGTGTGTGTGTGTGTGTGTGTGTGTGTGTGTGTGTGTGTGTGTACTGCACCTGTACTAGTGGTACTGTTATTCTTTGACATGAATTATCCAATGTGTGTGCGTGTTTGTGTACTGTTACTATACGGGTGGTACTGTTATTCTTTGACGTAACGTTTTATTTTTGTGTGTATTTGTGATAATGTTACTGCACTTGTGGTAATGTTATTCTTTGACGTAACTCATCAGACGTCTATTCGTTCTTGAACGTAAAGTTAGACCAACAGTCCAGTATTTCAGGTGTTCTACTGCTTCTTCTTTTCTCTACGCCTGAAATGCCTCGCAGCATTAGGGCAGGAAGAGATCTTTGGAACACGCCCCTTTGTTCGCTGCGCATACAGTACTTTTCAGTGTCTTAGATATTTCTGCGGTCCAGGTCTTTGTGGTCGACCTCTGACTTCTTTAACGATGTATATGTTTAACATTGCTCTTTCTCTGGTGCCCTGTCTGATGTCAGTATTGTTACATAGCCAAACCATTTAATTTGTTGTCTACCTAATCAGTACCGTATTAGTTATGTGCCTACTTTCCTCCTGATGCCATCGTTTCTAGGTCGATCTTTACATTACTTTCTTGTGTGATTGCGTGTCAGTCCAACTGGCGCTCAAAAAGGATCCACGAAACACCATGGAGAGAGAATTGACCTGCCAGCTAAACAGACTCTCAGAAAACAGTGAAATCGTTATCAGGGGAACATACAAGGAATTCTGGAGAGAATGAATCAGCAGTAACATCCACAAGACCCCATCAGCAGACTCAACAGAAAGCAGCATACAGCAATTTTCCGTCTAAGAACAGGACACTGCAGGTTTAACTACCACATGCATAAAATCAATACTCGTTGGAATTGGCTCTTCTGTTCGCTGCGTATAAAGTATTTTTCAGTGTCTCATATTTTTCTGCGCTCCATTTACTTTGTGGTGGACCTCTGGCTCTGTTAACGATGTATCTGAATAACATTGCTCTATGTGGTGCTCTTGCGGCGTCCGTGGCTAAGGCGTTGCGAGTCCGACTCGTAAGCCAGCATACCGCGATCGAAACCTGCGTGGGCTGCGTGGATTTTCATCGTGGTATGGGACAGCCTAAATTGGGTACCAGGATGGGCTGTCCTGGGAAAGTAAAGACAGCCGGCGTAATGCTGACCACATTACCCACAGAGTGCTGATGGTCTGTAAAAATATGGGACGCTCTGCCCATATGCCCGATGCGCCGAAAGGCGTGAAAAGGGAACTTTACTTTTTTACTTTTTATGTGGTGCTCTGTCTGATGCCAATCTTGTTACATGGCCAAACCATTTGATTTGTTGTCTACCTATAAAGTTCAGTATTGGTTCTGTGCCTACTCTCCTCCTGATATCATCGTTCCCAAGTCGATCTTTACATTACTTTCTTGTATTTCTTATTATGAAAATATATACAGATGAGGCACTTAAGAATCAGGAAATGACATCATAAATTGTTGAACTATCACTTTCGAATTCCTACCACCGTTACGTAACTCATGCTTAGGCAAAAAACACTCTTTCTTCAATAGTTAGCACCACCCAGGACTCAAGTGCCTCATCTGTATTACTTCTTCTCCTATACAAAATAAGTCCCTACAGTGTGCATGTCAGACAAGATTACAAACATGAGCAAATTCTACAGGCCTGCCCACTCTACCTATAAATTCTAAAAGAAACTTGGTCTCAAGAGCAAAGTATGCAGAGCAAGCAATGGGGAACAATGAAGGACCTGCTACTGACATGCGAGTTCAAAGAGGCAACCCGACTGATTGTCTGATCTGAGTATACGAAACCGAACGCAAAAAAAGAGAAAGGTCCAATTCTGGCGTGAAACCGTTAGAGCTGGCAAATCTGACGGATGTCTTATGCATTTACTTTGCGTGTGCAAAGTTCAAGATTTTACTGGCACTGACCTGGTGTTCACTAGTTTTCAACAGTGCGATAGTGGTGCACATTTAGTGGGAATTTCCACTGGCTCAGGAACGGAGCACCTCTAGGGTAATTGCACTTAAGCTGGGAAATCCAAGGGGTCTCAGTGGCAAAGCTGTCAAGCTGTTCGCCTCGCGCTCCGAAGGTCCCGGTTTCCTTCCACAGCTGCGCCTTTCAGTTCACAAGTGCATTTATTACGGGGATCATTGGTGATCAACGCCAGAGCTACGGTGTTCGTGCTCTGCGCGGTGCTCTCATGAGTCGGCTAGCCGTTCTGTTGAGAGAGACTGAGCCAGATGGGATAAAACCTGGTGCAATGAAGTCGATCCTCTCTACTCTAACTGTAACCCTTAATCTTTAAGCTAGAACATCCTCTAGTGATTATGTAAAATTATGTTTATCATAATTCATCTTACATTAATTCATTATACTATAATATACATTATAACCCAATCCATTTTGTTGTTTGTTCTTAAGAGAAGCAATGAATGTCTCAGAAGCGATTCGGATTTGTTGGGGGGGGGGGGGGGGAAGAGCCTGGCGTCAAATCACTTAGAAAACTTTACAATATCCAGCAAAAAAGTTTTAAGTCTACAAAGAGCAAGGCCAGATTTAGAGTTGTTCAGGTCCCACATGAAGCCATGAGGCTTTTTCTTCTTCTTCTTCTTCTCTTCCACCGTGTACCTCATCGAAGTGTCGGGGGGAGATGTAATGTTCGTTGATGGGCTCTGTCAAGAGCACTATTAAGACTGATGTTCATTTCTGTAAGGCTGTTCTTAATGCTATCACTCCATATTTTACGAGGTCTTCCAGTCGCTCTATACCCGTTGTAACGTTTTAGTGTGGCTCGCTGTGGCGGATAGTACCAGGGCATTCTTGTTAGGTGTCCAAACCATTTCATTTGTTGTTCTTTGATGACCTGTAAAACTGGCTTTATTCCTAGCATTCGTCTGATTTCATGATTTTGTATTCTGTCTTTCCTTGAAACTCCTGCAGCTCTTCTAAGGCATTTCATCCCTGTTGTCACAATTGTACGTTCATAGGAGGATGTTAGTGTCCACGTTTGGCACTGATCGCATAGTGTTGGTCCAAAAAAAGTTATAATAAGATTCACTCTAGTACTCCGAGGAATCAGCTTGTGTGTCAACAGGGGAGATAGTTGTCCCATTACTTGATTAGCTTTGGCATATCTGGAGCTAATTTCTCTGTCCAGTTTTCCGTCTGATGTAAAAATTGCTCCCAAATACTTAAATTCCTCTGTTTGTCTCAGGGTGTTGTTTTTTAATTTAATTTCTAAATTGTCTTTATGTCTTCCTATCATCATTGTCTCTGTCTTCGTAGTGTTTATTTTCATATTATATTCCTCCCCTTGGTTACTAATTTGATTTAGGTGGTTCTGTAGGCATTCCGTATTTTCTGTGTACCTGGTCGTCGGCGAAAAGTAATTCTGTTTTATCTTCTTCCTGGTTAAAGTTTGTTTCGCTACATATGGCGTCCATGTATGTTATAAAAAGAAGCGGCGATAGTACTCAACCCTGATGCACACCGGAGTTCACTATAAAAGTTCTTGACAACCCTGCCTTCGATGTTATGCAGCATTCACTGCGTGTGTAATGAGGCTGCTACCATGTTAAAATACACCAGCTAATGTCTGAATTTTTGTTTATATAAATCCACCTTTTTGATATGTAGACAATGAAACTATACTGTCGTTTCATTTTTATTAACAGAAAAAAAGGTGTTTCACAAAATTTCATATATTAGTAAGTAAGTAAATTTTACCCCACCAGGACATCACAAAGTGCCACCATGCGGAGGAGAATCACCCGTGGAGATGTTCCAGAAACAGCGTTCAGCCGTTAAGCAATATTGCCGCTGCCGGCACATGTCTTCAAAATGACGAAAAATTACGTCCGTCATGGAGACGACTTTAGTTTAACTAATTTTATAAATTATATTATATAATCCTCTAAAACTCTCTAAATTTAGATAAAACCATTTTTATAATTTGAATATATGAAAAAAATTGCGTTAAAAAAAAAGATTTTAAAAGGTTATACATGTCAAAGGGTATCTACAGTGGTGTCGAGTTGGCCGTGTGTCGAAGTACACTTATTCCTGCAGCGAGGTGTTGTTGTCCTTTGTAGGTGACAAGATTGATTTTCTTCATAGTAACTAAAGTTTTCATTTTTTTTTTTAAATTTAGTCTAATGTGTCTTTCCATCTTTATTGTTTTTTGATTGGGTGTCAATCAATACCTGGCATATTGTTTATCAAGGTCAACTGAGGTAGCTGAGGGATTGTGCTCTAGTTGAAGTTGACAGGTCGCCGCAGCAGCAACAGAAGACAAAGAAAACAACGAAAAAGAAGCAGCCGCAGAAGAAGAAGTAGCAGCAAAAAAAATCAGCAGTATAAGCAGCAGCAGAGCGGCAGCAGCAACAGAAGAAGAAGGAGGAGGAGAAAAAGAAGAAGAAGAAGAAGAAGAAGAAGAAGAAGAAGAAGAAGAAGAAGAAGAAGAAGAAGAAGAAGAAGAAGAAGAAGAAGAAGAAGAAGAAGAAGAAGAAGAAGAAGAACAAGAACAAGAAGAAGAAGAAGAAGAACAACAACTACTACTACTACAACTACAACAAAAACAAAAATAACAAGATTTAATAAAATCTTACCAGCGTCAAACACAGTAGAAAATATTACTACGCTCAGAACGTAGCGGAACAAAAGGAACGTAGGTTTCGCCATGCAGAAATGGTACACAAGTGTAATTAGATATGTTGTGTAACTGACTTGTGCTTTTTGAAAATCAAATGATCACGTTCTGTGAAGACTAAGATCTGATATCCAAGCTTTAGTGTCTTGGTATCTGTATCAAGGCAACTCTGTAAAGATAACAGGGAAAGTATAGATTAACAGATAAGAAAGAAACTAAAGACGTTAAGATTGCATGTTAAATTACTGTAGACGTTTTAAAATCAATTATTTGTTCACTCTAAATACATTTTTGTATTACGTCACGTTACAAGCGCTATGTAACCGTTAGTTTAGAATATCACTGCTGTGTATCAGGGCTTTATTAGTGGTTCAACTTCAATGGTGTTAACTATGGAAGAAGGAGTATTTTGGGCTAAGCATGAGTTTTTTTAACTGTTGTAGGTATTCAAACGTGATTGTTAAACAATTTACGATGTCATTGCATGATTCCCAAGTGCCTCACCCTAATACTGTTAGCAATTTAACCAGTAGAAAAGACGGAGAATAGAGCTGTAATGTGGAAAACAGTAACCACAATAAAACACTATTGTAGTGTACGTTGCATTGACCCAGCAGACGGTGATTTAAAAAAAAAATAGAAAAGGCAATATTTTCAAAACGATAAAGTCATTAAAAATACACCGTGCACAACTTATGCCCTGGTAGGAATGCCTAGGTGCTGAAACACATACAGTGGTGAATTAGCACGAGGCAGATACAGGTTACATCCTGTCTGCACCTCTCCGCGATCATCACAGACACATCTTTCCTCTGGAACCCAGAAAAAAGCAGACCCGAAAAAACAATACCTGGAGAAATGAACTAGAGATAAAAAGACTGCATGGGGTGAGCTGTATGCAATTGCGAAGCAAAGAACGATTTGGTGTGAGTTGGCTGAAGGCTAATGCTCCACTGGGGATAGCAGAAGAAGAAGAAGAAGAAGAAGAAGAAGAAGAAGAAGAAGAAAAGAAGAAAGAAGAAGAAGAAGAAGAAGAGAAGAAGAAGAAGAAGAAGAAGAAGAAGAAGAAGAAGAAGAAGAAGAAGAAGAAGAAGAAGAAGAAGAAGAAGAAGAAGAAGAAGAAGAAGAAGAAGAAGAAGAAGAAGAAGAAGAAGAAGAAGAAGAAGAAGAAGAAGAAGAAGAAGAAGAAGAAAAAGAAGAAGAAGAAGAAGAAAGAAGAAGAAGAAGAGAGAAGAAAGAAGAAGAAGAAGAAAGAAGAAGAAAAGAAGAAGAAGAAGAGAAGAAGAAGAAGAAGAAGAAGAAGAAGAAGAAGAAGAAGAAGAGAAGAAGAAGAAGAAGAAGAAGAAGAAGAAGAAGAAGAAGAAGAAGAAGAAGAAGAAGAAGAAGAAGAAGAAGAAGAAGAAGAAGAAGAAGAAGAAGAAGAAGAAGAAAAAAAAGAAGAAGAAGAAGAAGTTTAGATTAAGTAGTTTACTTTGCTGTCCGTACCGTCACAATACACACAATTCTTCTTGTGTGTGTGTGTGTGTGTGTGTGGCTATGTATTATACTAGGTCAGTTTACGTTCATTAATGTTTTTGTAATGGTAATTACAAACAAAATGAACCTGTCAAAATGCAACATCATATTAAGTGGGTCAATTCTCAAGGACATCGATAAGTTTAAGTACTTGGGCACCCTGATAACCCCAGATGAAAGAATTAAAGAATGTAGATGTAGAATAGCTCAAGGAAGGAGTATTTTACAATAGAAAGAAAATTATATGCCATCTTTCTTTATCAACTGAGACGAAAAAGAGAGTTCTCAAGATCTATTTAAATCCTATCCTGATAACATACACAGATAACATAACCCTTGACCCGTGAAAGAGATGTATCGATGGAAGCACTAGCACACAAACTTCGCTATCTTTCTCTGTATTTCGCATGACGAAAAAGTGTTTGATAACTTAGTCCTGTCAATTTATTGATGTTGTTACTTCAGTTTCCTCTTTGCCCTCCTCTTCCTCGACTACTCCACCCCCCCCCCCCCCATCCCCCAAATGTTCCTTGAAACACAGTTTTTGCAATCGAATCATGTCTTACCACGTTCCTGGACCAACCTAGCTTGCGACGTTTCACCACTGCCGAAAGAGGTTCCTGAAATCCTGCAAATCTGTACATGTTGTCGCTGACATATTTGCTAGTTTTTTTGTTCTAAACAACTAATTCGTAAAATGAGTCTGTAACACTAACATTCGCAAGCCTGCATCTTTCTTTCCATCTTTACAGTGAGAGTCCAACTATCACACGCGTTCAAGAAAATAGACAATACCAGTGATTTGGGTATATTGACCTTTTAACACTGCACGAGATACAGCTTATAACGACTCCAGAGCATCTAGAACTGGCCCTAACACAAACCCACCTACCCAAAGTCTGAGCCTAGATCCCACAAATAATATATTCGAAGAAAACATTACAACGTGACACGCCTCTGCGGTAGACCAGACAAAGAAAGTGTGTAGATGGGCCGGGAAACGTGAATAGGATCCAGAAAATTCGTAAATTTAAGTATGCTTCTTCCGTATTAGTCACAAGAAAAATTAATGAATATTTTACTGTAAACAGCGTGTACATACTTACACGTTTCCAGAAATTGTTGAATAAAAACGTGAACATTTAACAACGAGTGGTCTTCTTCGCCTGTATTTATTTGTTTTTGGAAAGCGTGCCTCACGTTCCTCATAGCATGACACTCTAATCTCTTGCATTTATGTGTCTAGTACACGTCAGACTAAGCCTCTTGTGGTGAACCTTTGAGAGGCTTTCACGAATTAGACAGAAGTAGAGCTGGATGTAGCTCTTTGCTTAGCACGATCTAGCGTGTGACGAGTTCGCTTTCTTTCGCTGCTCTTATGAAAACATGAGTTATGATCCTGATGAAGTTTGTAACCTTATGTATGTGAGGAACATTTCGAAATTAATGCTTCACATTTTTTTGGGTGTGCAAAATGTTTGAAACTCTTTTTCTTTTTAAAGTCCATGCCGTGTGGCGCTGGTCGTCATGTCTATCCACAGTCTTCTGTCTCCTGAACTTTTAATCAACTGTGACACAGATGATCTTCTGTACCATGATGTCAAACTGTCCAGCAGCTTTGTTTTGCTCTCCCTCTGCCTATCCTTCCCTCCAACTTTCACATTGTCACGATGTACTCCAGTTGTCTCCTTCTCATCACATGAGCAAAGAATGTAGATTGTTTCTTTCGGATGTGTGATATGATCTCTCTTCGTAAGTCAATTTCTTTCAATACATATTCCTTACTCTTTTTATCTGCCCAGGGTATTCTCATCATTCGTCTATAAAACACATATCTCCACTGCTTCCAAAAAGGTTTTTACTAATTTATCGTCCATGATTCACTTCCATATACCAAGATAGGATTTATGTAACTTTTAAGAATTCTCTTTCTAGCGTCAGTTGACAAAGAAAGATTGCCTAAAATATTCTTCATTTTGTGAAATGCTGCCTTTGCTTGAGCAATTCTACATTTAACTTCTTTAATGCATCTTTCATCTGATGTTTCAGTGTACCCATGTGCCAAAACATGTAAACTTGCTTGAGGTTTGTTGCATTTACTTTGATGATGCATTTTGTAGGGTCAGTTTTCTTTGTAATTACCATTACTTCCGTTTTTCTGCTTGAAATGCTTGTGTGAAATTCACTGACAAATATATATATATATATATATATATATATATATATATATATATATATATATAATTTGAAATGTGTAAAATTTCATTATCCGTAAAAAAAAAAAAAAAAAAAAACAAGCTATGGTATTCCTATCTGAATATCCATCGTAGTTCGAAATCATTACACATGAGTCCATCTCTACAATCAAGGTTAATGCCCTGTTATAATGCAACCAGAAGCGGCTGGCCGAGCGATTAAAACGCTCTGCCCTCAAGCGGTAAGGCTTGGGATTTTGTTATGTTAGGGGCAAAATAGAATTCTCACCTGCACATTCGTGGCGACAGCACTAGCTATGCGGCCATAAATCCTTAGACACAAAGACCCCATGCCTACACCGCAAAAGTTATATAAAGGCAGTAATTGGTAGTTTGTAATGCAACAATCCAGCTTAAATACCACAATATTTCTTAGTAACTGACCGTGTTTGCAAAAACTATCGCACGAGTTTAATACTGAGAAGCAGCAGATGGAATGCCTTCATATTTATGAGCGGCACTTGAAGGCGGAAGGACGAAGAAGAATCTTTAAGTTGATTTAAGATAACTGTTAGTTGTCTACGAAGCCATATCTGTCAGTGTTGTTTGTTTAATAGTTTAAATAGTTACTCGGCATGTTTTCCTGTACGGCACACCCTTCATTGCTCAAGGGATGTGATCAACATCGACCTAGCCGCATTTACTTCCCTTATATTACATGGTTATTCTTTAAGCCTGGCTTGACCTACGAGACCGGAATTTATACAGAAATATCTGCCACAGATGTGAATTCGAACCCAAGACAACCATATACCACAGGTTGTTCACAATATACCATTCAACAGATATTCCTGGCAAACCATGTATGGATTTAATTATTATTTCACCATACAAATTTTTTTTTTAATTGATCCAGAAACCATGAGTTGTAAACTCTTTGGGGGCCATGAATATGGCTTAGCCATAGATATGGCCTAATGGCTGAAAGGGTTTTCTGGAACCTCTTCACTGGTGATCCTCATCTGCATGGTGACACTTTGTGTTACCGGGTGTTTATCGCTTTTGTGATATCCTGGTGGAATACAACTACCTACCTACCTACCGTGATAGATATAGTAAATCTGGGAAATTTGTGGCTTTTCTGCCTACCCATGAAGCTTGAACTCAGACCACAAAGAGTTCGTCACCCGGTCGCTGAGCAGGCTGGTTTAACCAACTGAGCTAGCGCACAAGGCACACAAATTAAATAAACTGTGGTACAATAATCTAAGCGTATGGGAAACGTATTGTTACAATAAATTAAATTTAACAATTAGTGCATTTAAAAACCACAGGGAAATAACATTTATCAAAAGTTCAGTCACATACGAAATTCACAACTGCTTCTTGGATCACTGAACAACGTCGAGAAGTCTGGAACTATCTATCGCTGGTGAGTTGCGTTAGTCAGAACAGATCGGTTTTGTAACTAGATACAGTACTTGGTTATCAGTATTTCTAATATATAGGGCAAAGTTATCACCGATTGATAAGTTCCAGTAGCAGCGGGCCAGGTAATGTTGTCAGTAATAACGTCAGCAGCAGGTCAGAGGTTAGAAATAATCCCCATTATTAAAAAAACCAAATTCATTTTCCCTTAATTGTGTACTCGTATTTAAACACTAGCTGCTGGCTGAACGGTTAGAACGTTGGGTTCTCATGCGGGAGACCAAGGTTTAAATCCTCAGTAACGCTGGAGATTTTCTTCTGTCAGGGTCAAACTAAAATCCTTACATGCACAGTCGTGGCTACAGCAGTAGCCATGCAGCCGTAAATCCTCAGCCTGAAAAAAAAAAAAACCTGTCTTCACCGGAAAAGTGGTAAAATAAAGGCTTTAACTGGCAGTTTTGGCAGTTTTGGCAGTTTTTAAATACCTAATTGGCAGTTTTGGCAGCTTTAAACACCACTAGTCTATCAGCTAAGGCTTATATAAGCAGAGTCGACCTTAGCGCTGAGAACCGACATCACAACAATAGGGAGATTCCCATAAGCGCATCGTCCCCATTTTCAGCAGCCAGTACAGAGTTCCGATTCAATGGTACCGGTTGCCGTCTGATTACATGCCTGTCTTGAATTTTCTATGAATGTTAAGTTTCAAGCAGGCAGATTCTGAATGATGAATGCTGAATGTTGAATTAGGAATCGATATCACAGCACTCGCTCTGTCCCCATCTTCAGCAGCAAGCAAAGAGTTAAAATTCTGGCGGTACCAGTAACTGTCTGATTGTATATCGATGTGCCTTTTCCTTGAGTGTCGAGCGTCGGCCAGATCTCCTTGTAACACCGTTATGATCTATCTGTTCCTCGGCACTGTTCACTCGCTTCCAAAGGGCCCTTACAACACCAGCTTGTCATACATCAGTTCACCACCAAGTGGTGCAGAACCGGCCAGTCTATCTGCCTGCTCATTTCCCAACACACCGGCATAACCTGGAAAAAATATCTAAAGGTTGCTAATTACCCTGGACCCTGAAGTTATGCTTGTCACTCTGCGCAGAGCTTGCCAACTCCGCCTTTTTCGACATGCTCTGTGAGTCAGTTACAATGACGACATGTGTGTACAGCTGATTCTCAGGCCAATGGAAGGCAGCAGTGACTGCCTCCACCTCCATTCTAAAACTAGACGTTGTGATATCATAAGCCAGGCTTTGTTGCACCAAGCGACGTCCATTCGCGTATGCCATGAACCCCTATGCACTTCGTCTGCCCCTCAACACAGGTTCATCTGTATATACAATCCCATCACTTAGGCGGAAATTGTCATGAATTATTTTGTTGAGCTTCTAATTCTGCAGCACCAGCTGGCCAGTCCCTGCACTCACATCACAAAGTGATTAGAACCCTACACAAGTCTGATACCTGATCGGACACTTTGACCCACTTCTCTCCTTGCCTGACTTTATCAAGCCTGCACACAAGTCAGATTGTGTCTTCAGCTAGCACCATCCAAGACTTTCCTCTTTTCAGTCTGTGACCTTTGGCTTTATCCAGGGCTTCATGCAGGAGGAGGTGACTCTTGTCCGCAGCTACTCTGAGATATGACTTTGCTTGCAGAACTTTGAGCCTATCAATTTTTTTTCCGAATGACGTATGTTAACAACCAGACGGACAACTAAATAGACTTGTAATTAAACAACAGAGCAGTAGGAAGAGGGAAAGGTGATCTGTGTTATAGCGTCATCCCGTCTTTTCAGACGATAGTGAAATATTACACTATGTGGAGGCATGAGACTCACAGCCCATGGCGATTGCGAGTGCAGCAAGCAAGACCCGCCGGGGTTAAGAAAAGTCTTCCACAATCAATTTGTACATGGGTGCCATATAGAGCATTACAGTTAGATACATTTTTTAACAGTCATTTGTAGGGAAATATGTTAATACATTTGCATACTTTAAGTTAAAAAAAAAATCATTGTTGCTATGGCAATAGCTGCCATCTTGGGGGAAAACATGCACTTAGAATCCTACAATTTCAAAAACAAACATAAATATTAGGAAAAAGATGATGGATTCATAAATTTTGATCCTGATTTGATTTGATTTGATTTGATTTGATTCAAGAACCGACATCCCAGCATCCGGGGCATTCCCATAAGCGCACCGTCTCCATCTTCAGCAGCCAGCGAAGAGTTCCGATACTAATGGTGCCAGTAGCTTTCTGATTAAATGTCCGTCTTGCCTTTCCTCTGAGCCTTGAGCTTCTGCCAGAACCTCTCGTCACCCCCAACTGCACCAATCTCACCAACCTGTGGTGATCCATCTGCTCCTCCGCATTGTACACGCTCTCCCACAAGGCACTAACCACGTCTTCCCTATCATGTAGCAGTATTCCACCCAGTTGTGCAGAGCCAGCCAGTCTGTCCGTCTGTTCATTTCTCAACACACCGGCGTGACCCGGTGAAAAAATCCAGACAATACTTCTCACTCGTGTCCTCCGTAGCGAAGCATGCCACTCTGCACGAAGCATGCCTGTTCTGATCTTCCTCAGCATGCTTTCTGAATCAGTTACAATTACAATGTGTGTGTGTGTGTCGTGTTCTCTAGCCAGCGGAAAGCTGCAGTGACCGCCTCCACCTCCATTCTTAAGCTGGATGTTGTGGTATCATATGCTAGGCTCTGCTGCACCAAACGTCGACCATTAACTTTTGCTAAAAAGCCCCAAGCACTTCTTCTGCCTCTTGACACTGAACCGTCTGTGTAAATGATCAAATCCTCTGAGCGAGCATTATCTTGAATTAATTGCTGAATTTCCACCTCTGTGGCACCTGCTGGCCAGTCTCTGCGTTCCCGGCTCATCGTGATTATGACTCTACACAAGTCTGACTGCTCAGGTGGCACTTTGACCCACTCCTCTCCTCGCCTAATGTTCTCAAGGATGCAAACCTGTCTGATTGTGTCTTCTGCCTGAGCCATCCATGACCTCCCTCTTATCAACCACTGACCCTTAACTGCACCCAGAGCTTCATGCAGAGGGTGGTCTGTGTCTGCAGCTACCCTGAGATATGACTTCGCCTGCATCCCCTTGTGCCTACCTGCAACCGTCGGCAAACCAAGGATGTATCGCATACACACCACTGGGGTGTCTCTGGTGCAACCCAGAATGACCCGCATAGCCGCGTTCTGTATGCGCTCTAGTTTGTCCATCTGACTCTTTAAGACGGTAAGCAGTCCCAGGCCATAATCCACCACTGACAGGATCAGGTGCTGATATAGTGTGAAAAGCATTCTCTGCTCTATGTCAATTGCAGTCATAGTCTTAAGTGCACTAAGTCCTTTTTGGCATCTCGTCACAACACTCTCCACATGGTCCTTAAAGGACAGGCTCCTGTCAAATGTAATTCCCAGATACTTCAGTTTGCTCTCTCTGTTGACGTCTCTACCATCTATCGTGAGACTTGGGACATTAGTTTTAACGATTCTGTTGTCCAGAGAACACCACAAAACAGACGCCTTTTCCGGGTGGACGACAGCCTTCATTTCTGTACACCACTCAGTCACTTTGTCTTCTGTCGCTTGTAGCTCCCGGGCTGTTTTCTCCCTCTCTTCCCCCTGCCTATATGCAAGTATATCATCCGCAAAAGTCAGTATCCTTCCCACTCCTGGTGCTTCTAGGCTTGCAATCTTGCTCGTATACACGTTGAAGAGCACAGGCGAGATGGCGGATCCCTGTGGCAGTCCTGGGGCCAAAGTGCATGGCTCAGAGGTCCATGAGCCCAGTCGGAGAGCAACCGACGTAAATACAGGACAGCTGCAACCCAATTCACCAGCCATGGACTGACCTCCTTCTCCCTCAGTGCAGTCATTAAGATGTCGTATCTCACTCTGTTATAAGCATCCTCGAGATCCAGTCCTACCGCCATAGTTTCCTGTCTGTTCTGGAATCCTTCATAGACGTCAAAAGCAAAAGTGGCCGCATTTGCCCAAGTGTCCTTTCCTGGCCTGTAACTTCCCAGACCTCTTGGGAGAAGCTTCCCCCTTTCCAGAAATTCTTGTAACTTTACAGCAACTATCTTATCCAAGACCTTCCCAAATGTGTTTTGTAAGGTGACGGCTCTGTGGCTAAGTCGATGCGAACACTTCGCTTCGTAATGCCGGGATGCCGGGTTCGATCCCAGCTGCGGGCAATGCGCCTTGCGTTGGTTTCGACAATGGTATCAAGAAAGCCGACCGTCCAGAAGCAATGGCAAACTACTGGACGTAATTTGCCTTGAGAAACCACACAACAGCCAGGGGCTGTTAGGGTTGGTTCTGCAACGTCCTGTAAAGGATACGCAACAACCTTAAAAAGGTGATGATTCTAAAGCCACTAAGCTTAGAATGATCTTTAAAATGTTTTGGTAGTGGGATTAGGTAGCTATGCAGACAGTCCTTGCGGTACTGATGCTGTCTTAATACTCTGGTTAAAACAGTCGGCCATCTTCGCCAGGTCTACATCGCTCAAAGCCTTCATATGACCATACCTGATTCCATCAGGCCCTGGTGAAGTGTCTTTTGCTTTTTTCAAAATTTGTTTGATATCTTCCACTTGTATCATGTCTTTTGTATGTCTTTTGATCCTATGTAGAAGTACGGGTGTAGTTTATTTACTTTAACGATGCTTTTAAATATTTTGCTCAAAATTTTAAAATGTAGTTTTGTTGAAAAAGTGAAAAAAAAAAAAAAAAAATTTTAAATAGACAGGTTATATTTTGTACGTAGTATTCACATTTAATGTCATGATTTTTAGTGTTCATATTAGCTGAGATTTTGGGATTTGACACACAGAACAAACAGAAATGTATAGTTGACTTTAAACACATTTGTTTCTTTTTTTAATGCTAAAAAAGTAAATAGGGTGGTGTTTTTAGATTTAACTTTTCTATGCTAAAGTGTTTACAAATGACATAAATTGTGTGTGTAATCTATTCTACGAATGTTGAACTTTACAAAAACGAACACAATGAAAAAGTAGTAATTTTGTCATAAATTGGAAAAATGCCGTGTAGTGACCCCTTAACAGTATAATTTCAATAGCCTCAAGAATTCCCAGCGATGTGTATAGTATAAAATATTTTTTCATGTGTCTATCAGTCTCAACTTCTTTCTTCTTCATCTATGGGTATAAACAACAAGGTATTTATTTATTTTTCTTAAACCGGAGAGACAGATTGACAGAAAGATAGACAGACATACTGTCAGACAAACAGACAGACTGAAAGGCAGAAACATAGATAGAAAGACAGATACTGGAAGGCTAACCCGGACAACACATGCTTTCAAAGGTCATAAGGCACATATATAGCAGCCATGCTGTGAACGGCCACAATACATTTATGCCTTCGGACGAACACAGGAGAAGAGGACAGACAAACAGATAAAAAGTAAGCTAGGGAGATAAACTGAAAGAAAGCTAGACAACGGGCACACAAATATACATGCAGATAAACAGACATACCAGCAGACAGACATACAAATGCGCAGACGAGCAG
>CAJHNH020008546.1:27500-65000 GCA_905116865.2 Candidula unifasciata
TATGTTGGACTAGTCAGGTCAGGGTGGAAAAGGGGGAGGGATTGGAGAACATCTGTTCAGTGCTCAGGGAAACCACGAGTCTTAATTCGGCCCCGAATGCAGCAGAGTTTAGTAAATATAAACATAGGAAATATAACTGTTGAAATGTAACATCTGAAATATAACATTTGAAATATAACAAATTAAAAAATAATATTTGAAATATAACATTTGTTAATTTCTATTTTTAATATGTTGTTTACCTCTCTATATGTCAAAGCAATATTTTCCAATTGTGAATTTGAACCAAAAAGAGTTTTTACAGTTCAGCCAAATGTAGATTATTCGAGATTTATGGAAGCGACCACGATAAACTGGTTTAGTCCAGAATTGTGCAGACAAAAGGACATGGTCTTCACCTTGCGTTTACCTTGGTGAAGCAGACAATTTTTGAATGTAGTCGACTTAGTGTTTCAGTTCAAAGGATTCATTTATTTGCTTCATTTTAATCAACTATGACTGGGAGCTGAAAAGATACAGTGAAATATGTCAGGCAATAAATTGTGCAATCCAATACTTCTGGCTTCTTTGTTCAAATCTCTAGATATAAATAATTTTCGCATTTTGTTGAAAATACGATTTGATCATTTCTGTTCTTTTATTGTATTTATATTTAAACTGTGTCATCATCGGTTACTACATATTAAAATAAAATAAAAAATTTAAAAAAAAAATCGTTTGTTGCTATAATATATCTATGGTTACTTTGATGTTTAGTGTCGTTCACGCTTCTTCACTACTGATAGTGAAATCGATGTTATTCTAGATTTACAGATTTCTTTAGTCCATGTCGTGTTGGTTGGTATTTATTTCTATCCACAACCTTCTGCCCGCCGTGCGTTTCAGTCATTTCTATCCACAACCTTCTGTCCGCCGTGCGTTTCAGTCATTTCTATCCACAACCTTCTGTCCGCCGTGCGTTCCAGTCATTTCTATCCACAACCTTCTGTCCGCCGTGCGTTTCAGTCATTTCTATCCACAACCTTCTGTCCGCCGTGCATTTCAGTCATTTCTATCCACAACCTTCTGTCCGCCGTGCGTTCCAGTCATTTCTATCCACAACCTTCTGTCCGCCGTGCGTTCCAGTCATTTATATCCACATCCTTCTGTCCGCCGTGCGTTCCAGTCATTTCTATCCACAATTTTCTGTCCCGTGTGCTTTGAGTCAGTTCTGTCACAGATGATCTTTCATGCCGCGAAATCAAACTGTCCAGCATTACAGTCGTTTGTATTTGAAACGTTTTGTCTGCAATAGATTCTCTACTGCATGAGACTGAGTATAAAAGAAAGAAAGAAGGAATGAAGGAAAGAAGGAAGGAAAGACAGAAAAAGGTAAATTCTTTATTTGAATGGTTAGACTGAAGATTGGTGTTGCAAGTTTTTATTCATCTAAATCCACTACTTTCTGTTCTAGATACCTATCTTCGCCTAGTCTTAATTCTGAGCCCTAGAGAATAGTGAATGCGTTTAACAAATTTATGATTCCCGGGTACCACGATTCGACCTGAGCAGAGGAGGTTTAAAAAATAAAAAAAATAAAAAAATAAAACTACTTTCGTATGTAAGTTGCACCCAACATCACACTGGGCGATAAACACTCGGTGACACAAAGTGCCACCATGCGGATGGGGATCACCCATGGAAAAGTCCCAGAAATCCCTTTCAGCCGTTAGGCCATATTTATGGCCCGGCTATTTTTAGGGCCCCGGGCAAAAGCCAGGGCGGGGCTTCAAATAACGAAAAATGGCATCACACATGGGGACGGCATAATACTACTACGATTACTACTTTCGTTGTTTTTAGACAGAGGGAAGAGATTGGCACCATGACTTGGCGTAGGGTTTTATCTTGTAATATCCCAAAAGATAGCAATTAGTACATAGCAGCTACCCTTCTAATTAAAGAAGACACACGATTCTTTTTTTTTTTTTTTTTTTAATATCCAGAAGCCATAAGTTGTTAACTCTTAGGCTCGGTATTATGGATATCGCAACCTTTCGGCCTTGATTCCATTGTAAATACCGTAAATCTGGGAGAAATGTGGCTTTTTTGTCTACCCCCGAGAGTGAACCCGAACCACAAGGAGTCCGTCATCCGGTCACCGCGCAATCCGGTTTAGCCAACTACGCTAGAGTGCCGGGCACACACTTTTCTTTTCTACTTAGACACATTGTGTTTTTCTTGCAACGAATCATCATTGCAGTATTTTCCCTCCAGAGATTCAATTCAGTATAATAAAAATGTACATCAACAATATAACAGACAGCATCAAACGAAATTAAAATAAATAAAAAATAAAAAAAACTCGATATCATAGCTTTAGCAGTAACTGTATCATTATGAAAGAGGTAAATGACACACACGTAAGATATAAACAAAACATTTGAAATAGATAGAACATGTGCAAAAGTTAAGGCAATCATTGTTTAACATATCGTAACATAATATAACAGCCTGAATACTTTATGAGATTTTGTCATGCATCCCTAATCCCTAATTTTTTCGAAAAAAAAAAAAAGGATAACTTATTGTAACACATTTTTTTTTTAACGTATCCAGAAACCATGAGTTGTAATCCCTTTGGCTCGGTACTATGGATATCGCAACCCTTCGGCATTGATTCCATTATAGGTACCGTTAATCTGGGAGAAATGTGGCTTTTCTGCCTACCCCCGGGAGTGAACCCGGACCACAAGGAGTTCGTCACCCGGCCGCCGCGAAAGTCAGGTTTAACCAACTTCGCTAGAGAGCCGGGCATTGTAACACATAAATATGCATAACTTTTAAACCCTAGCTTAAAGTAAATAGTAATTAGTTTATAGTGTTAAATATACAGTTAAATGTATATTAACATTTTTATTCAGCCATCTTTATTGATTTTTGAAATATCTTGGTAAATGTTGAGCACAAATGTGACATTTTTAATCAATATCAGCGAAAAAGGCCTTGCGTTAGTTTCGACAGTGGTATCAAGAAAGCCGACCGTCCAGAAGCAATGGCAAACTACTAAACGTAAATTTGCCTAGAAAAACCATACAACAGCCAGCGGCTGTTGGGGTTGGTTCTGCAACGTCATGTAAAGGATACGCAACTAACCTAATCAGTGAAAAGATGTTAACTTTAGCACCCTTAAATAATTTTCCTTCAATCTGTAACTAGTGTGTACCTACTACACAAAGCATTGTTTCCAGCAGACATAATCAAATTCAATTAGGGGTTTGACCTGTCCTTAATATAGACCTCTAATGAGCAAGCGCCCGAAATGGAAAAAAAAACGTTGGAGTGGGAGTGGCCGAGAGCTAACCTCACCTCTTTGCCACCATACATGTTTTTGAGACCAATGAAAGGGAGCCCCAGGGAGTCCAGTCTTAGTTTAAAAGCATAACAATAATAAATGTATTAATATAGTAGAAATAACATGAAATGTATAAACGTTTCAGAGAATTTATATACATGGTTAAAGAATTCTTTTTAGCATCCTTAAAAGTTTATTTGGAGGAGCCACCCCTTTTCTCGTTTTTCATTTTTATTGAGGAGAAAAGGGGGAGGGAGGGGGGGGGGGGGGTTTTGGCCTTCAAGAGGTCTGGGCACCTAAGTTGCAACGCCTATGCTGATGAAATAAAGCTAACAAGCCAATGTAAAAAAAAATAAAAGACTCTTTTTCACTCCTTTAAGCGTATTGGTCATATAGGGGCTAGAGACCTATATTTTATAGGTCTTTTAGCACTTGAGAAATGATGTATTCAACATCACGCCGGCCGCCTTTATTTTCCAATACTGCACCTCGCACCCATTTCAGACTGGATCAACTTAGGAGCCAAGGTCATTTTTGAAGAAAGAGTGGTTCCATCAGGACCCGAACCCACGACCTTCCGATCGGCAGACGAGAGTCTTGCCGCTACATCATGGCCACTGCCTCATATCTTGAAGCCCAGTTATATTTGTAGTAAAAGCGAAGAGTGGATGGATTATGCCGATAGGATCTACTTTTTTCCAGAAAGATTGCAGATGGTTAGCGTGTCCTGGGGTATCTCATCCAATTAAATATTTAGTTGTAAAGCAGCAGCCAAGAGTTTTGTGCGGTTTTGTTGGAAGTTTACGCTTTTGAGGAAGTCGAAGAACAGAGAATGAGATCAACGAATTGTCGTCACCAGAATGGTCAGACCAAATGAGGGCTCAACACTGAACGTTTATGCTGTCACTGATGTTTCATAATTTTTTTTTTATTTTTTATGATTCGATAGGATTTTTTGACCACAGGTGGCTTCGTTAGGTATTTTGTAAACAGGTTTCACATTACGTACGTTTGTACACTTTTGTAATACGATCTACACTTCTGAATATATATATATATATATATATATATATATATATATATATATATATATATATATATATATATATAATACCCTGACCTTTTATAATACCCTGACCTCTACAACTTCTAACAATCATTAGCATCTAAAACATGATAATCCATTACTGAGACAAGTTGTACTGCCTTAAAGATATAATATGTTGTTCGCAAAATCGGCACATTTCTTTGTCTTATATTTTATTTCCTTAGTCAAAGACGGCGTGCACGAATCATCAGTGATCACATCCATAAGTAGCGTAAACAGATATGTAAATGTCTAGACGAAGTGGCTATTCACAAGGCTCCGTCTGCGTATTGTGGATGCATTTTTGGGATAGTAGCCCTCCTTAGACCGTCTAGTACAACCCCCTTCCCCCTCCCCCTCCCAACCTGCTCTTGTCTATCTTTTTGTCATTTTGATATCATGAATGAGTCCTTACCAACTGGTACGAGAGCATTTAGACAAGAACATCAAATACATGGTAAGAGGACAATTCAGGAAAATAAGATTGAACTGAGTCAGTGAAACAATATACCTGTTAAATTTGGGTACATTTAAAGCTTGGCGTTTTACAAGTCTGTACACTTCTCTCATCTGCCACGTTTCGCTACACAGACGGTAGGACAAAAGAAGAAACAATAATCACAAAGTGTGCGCCGGATATGGAAATGTGCCCATTAATAACACTTACTTTAGACTTACTGAATTAGGAATTTATATTTTCTGTTAGCGAAAAGCAGTCGACTATTGTCATAGAAACAAGAAAAGAAGATTTCGGCTAAAGTTAATTATCAAGAAGAAAACAAAACCACTCATTCTCTTCGATTTAGACCTATGCAATTTACGACCATCCCCCGCTTTTGACCACAAAAGAAAAAAAAAATAAGACACTAAAACTAGTATAATAAAAACTAGTATAAAAAAGAAAACAAAAACTACATTGGTAGGGCCAACATGTGTCCCAATCTGGTGCCTAACGTGTGTTTTAAGTACAATTTTATTTTTCACCCATTTGAAAAAAAAAAAATTAGTCTCGAAAAATATAAATTCGACTTAACGAACGTTCCAATTTCACTTATTTGTCGGGACGGAACTCGTTAATTGGTAGAGGTGAACCAGTAATACGAGTTTGTTTATTTACAGTAATACGAGGTGTGGTATCTGCCTCGATTTTTGGAGGTCCGGGTTAAGGCCCCGGTGAAGGCGGGGATTTTTTTCCCTTTGACCTCTAACAATTTCCCCTTGTCTCTGGGTAGTAAGATGGGATGCCCGTGTGTATTTCTGAGCAGGTTTAAAAAAATCCCTTGGCATTTGGAAATTTAAAAAATTAGCCTTACGGCACTGCCCTTGCAAAGTCTAGAGTTAAAATGTATCAAAAGTATTTCAGCATCCCCACCGGGGCTACGGAGTTCGTGCACTGCGCTAAAATTCTTCGAACTCAGGCTTGAGTTAGAAATAGAACAGAACACATGGGTTAATACCCTGGTGCCATGATGTTGATATGTTGTATAATCCAAACTTAAATTTCCATGCGAAGCAAAACTGTAACAAGAATTATTCGAATGCCGTAAAGTTTCATGTAGATTTTGCTCAAAACCGTGGCTTCTGTCTGTGCATTTTATTTCGCTGAACTTCGTTACTGCTTTCTGTCTGTTTACTTATATTCAATACTCAATGATCCTAATTGCTTATAATATCCTGACGTCTACAACGTCTAACACACATCATCGTCTAAATATGATAATAAATCAATTACTGAAAAACAAAAAAAGTTGTAATACTATAAAAATAGGATATGTCTGCAATTTAGACACATTTCTTAGTCTTATTTTATTTCCTTAGTCAAACAAAGTGTGCAAGACTCATCAATGATCATTTCCATCAACACATTATGCATAAATCTCTAGATGTAATGGTTATTGACAAGGCTCCCTGTATCTTAACTTAGCTTTCATGTGTATATATAATTTGTTTATGTGTTCAAAACCTTTTCCAAAAAAAGTTTAGTAAGTATAAACTGTGTGTACAAGTTGTGTGTAAAGTGTAATACATTTGTTGCCCTTGTAAGTGTATTGTTTATTGATGTCGCGGTGTGATGCCTGATATTGTCCAATTAAAGACAGATCTATGTACACGACAGTCTTGTTTACATTTTGTGGTGAGAGAAGTTATTATAATGGGAAACAAACTCATAAAAGATAGAGACGGACAGTGACGAAGTAAGAAGAAGGGCCGTTCATTTTAATTTGGGTGTCTGTCCTGCTGCAAAAAAAAAAAAAAAAAAAAGAAGAAAGAAAAAAAAAAGAACATTAGGCATTCAGACATGTGACGACCAGGAGAGTGAGTGAGTGAGTGAATGCGTGAGTGAGTGAGTGAGTGACATTGCAAATAACATAGACAGCGCACTAAGCCATTAAAACCCCATGATTATGCGAATGTGTGTGTGTGTGCATGTGTGTGGGAGGAGCGTGTCTAAGTCACTCGTTGCATCACCTCGATAGTAGTCACTTCCTGTTTTCTAAACACTTAGCAGATTTTTTCGTCATGATTTATATTTCAATGATCTCAATTTGTATTTTAATTTGTCTTGCCGATGTTGATCACTTTAGTTTTGCCTGGCTTGTTTTTATTCTTCTTGCCATTGTATTGAGACGGCAGTCCATTCCTTACATCTTCATTGTCGTGTTTTTTACTCGTGGAATCGTTGTAATTGACATTCGTCTTGGGCGTAGGCTCGTTGTCTGCTTCTGCTAGTGGGGGCTTCTCTGTTGGAGGCGTCTGGTGTGATAGTGGTGGAGGGGCTGACACTATTATATGTGGGTTGCTGTTAAAGAGGGAGTTCGGATCTTCCACCTTGGAGAAGCTTTTGGCCTGTTTCGTGGGGATATCTGGTGAAATACAACGGTGAGTTAGGAACTTAGTTAAAAGGGTTAAAGGGAAAAAGTGTAATGTAGAGTAAAATATACCATCTTACTGGAGGTTAGTCTCCTGTAAGAAAAACTCCAAAGGAGTGCATGTACAGCAGGGGTCCACCGATCATCAGTAAAAAGATCCCTCGTCGTCAATTGTGTCCGCCCGTTACCATTCATTATACAATCTCGGAAGGCGGGCCGACCTGGGTTATGACTTCCAGTCCCTGTACAGTATCTGATGCTTGAATGTCGGTCCGAAGTTGTAGGCTTCGAATCCGCACAGGAAGGATTTTAAAAAGAAAAAGTGACATTGTCATCCAGGTCGACGAAGCCTAAAATGCATTCATTCAGCGTCCTGTATTTCCATTATAAGTAATACAGGGCTCATGTGGAGCACGTCAAAGGACATGAGTCCATATCCCTGACTAGACTGATGGACATGGGGGTGCAGCCTGGAGCTGCAAGAAATGAACATTTTACTAAGAGGACAAGACGTCTCATTAACCAACACAGAACAGGCGTCATCAGTTGTTTTACACTTGTGAGCTTTTAAGGAGGAGATCGGAGCACATATGGATCTGTCCGGAGTGCTGTGATGATAATCCTTTCTAATCACTAATCACAGGGCTCACAGTCTATCTCTCCCTCACGTTCGGTCATGTGTCATCATCCCCATCATTCACAACTTCTGTCGTTAAGCGCCATGGGAAGGAATCATTTGCGATCCTGTGCACGTTGGCAGCCACTGGCTATTGTCATGCCGTGAAGGCGTAGAGTGTCTTTAATGTTGTCGATCAATGTTTCGCGGCTGTTTTCTTCCTCTTGTAGCTGAACTTCCGAGATGTAGTGCTTGCAGTGGTAGTATATCCTACGTAATGACTTCAGTATCGAGGATGTAATCTAGTACTGCACTTTTGGCTTTTTTTCATTAACGTTTGCCTTAGGGTTCCCATAGGACGTCCTCGTCCTACAAGTTTCTGTAGCAAAACATATTTTGTTTATAAAGTCATGAAGCTGGCCGCCACGTCCAACCCTTCTACTTTCTCATGCGACTTTGGGACCGGCATTGGTTTACCAAAATGCGTACCAAGGAATGTTCACGGAAGTAAAGGCAGCTGGACAGATGTTTGCCACACCAAGTGCGAATACGTATATTTAAAAATAATAAGTCTAAAATCACAAACCTAATGGTCATAGTTGCTCACAAGGTCCTTAACTGTATTTACTGTTTATTATAAATACAGTTGATTCAGAACTAATAATTCCATAAACGATAAACTGCATTTCTAGTGCCAGACTGTTTGCATTAGCACTTCTGGCGGCTGTCTTAAGCATTTAATGCGAATTTATGCTACTGGCTTTGTCTGTGTCAATTTTTCACAGCTGTCAGTAATGGACTGTTTCTGTGATTTTCGTTGGCACAGGAACGGGTAGCGGGGGCCGTTTGCCGTGAAGTTAGAACTGCAGTTATATACATGATTACCTGATTACTGACGATAAATGTTTTGATGACGCAGAATAAACAAATACATAATAAAGCAGTTCCGTACGCTTGACCAAACAGTTAAGAACGCTAACTCTCCCTTCAAAGGGAGACCCATAGTTGGATCTTCGCTAAGGGGTTTTCTTTCTGTAAATGTGTTGGGGTTTAATCCAGGACCACCTCCTTGGTAAGCAAGAGCACTAGCCAATATGTCACCCAGATAAAACATAAAATTATGCTCCAATGAGAGATAAAGTAAAGAAGAAGAGGAAGAAGAAGAAGAAGAAGAAGAAGAAGAAGAAGAAGAAGAAGAAGAAGAAGAAGAAGAAGAAGAAGAAGAAGAAGAAGAAGAAGAAGAAGAAGAAGAAGAAGAAGAAGAAGAAGAAGAAGAAGAAGAAGAAGAAGAAGAAGAAGAAGAAGAGAAGCAGCAGCAGAAGAAGAAGAAGAAGAAGAAGAAGCAGAAGAAAAGGAGGAAAAAAGAACGAGGCGGAGGAGGAGGTGGATGAAGAGACAGAGGATTTGGAAGAAGACGAAAAGTAGAAGTATGACATATTTTACCTTTCTCTTTCGGTTTCTTGGGCTTTCTGTTGAAAATAAATGTTAAACTTAGAATGTCTCTGAGAGCCTTGTGACACAGTTATATAAATATTAGAATAATACTAGATAACATATAAAATTTATCACAACAAGGGAATTGCCACACTGATTATTCAGTAAAGTCTGGAAGACCGAAGCATTGCAGTCAGATTGGAGATAAGAATATTTTATGAAGCTGCCGCAAAAAAAAAAAAAAAAAGGTGATATTAAGAGTGTTCAAACCTTTGAGGAATTATTTGTTGCGGTCAGTTCCAGAAAAAAAAATATATTCCGTCGGAATATTTTGGAAAGATTAAAAGATGCTGTTGATAGAAAGCTTCTAGAGGAACAAGCAGGTTTTCGGCTAAGCAGATTCTGTACTGACCAGATAGCTGAACTGCACATAATAATAGAGCAAAGCATTGAACTGAAACTCACTACTTTACACTGGATTCACAGAATGTGAAAAAGGTTTTGACAATATTGACAGAGAATATTATGGAAAAGGATGAGGCACGATGGGATTCCATAGAAAAACATTAACTGTAAAAGCAACATACAAAGACATGAAATGTAGATTTATTCATTCGGAAAGCTGATGGATTCATATAAAATAAGAATATGTGTGCGACGGGGAAGTACACGTATTTTGTCGCCTTTTCTATTTTTACTGGCAGCGTCAATGGCAAAGGCGTTGCGAGCCCGACTCGTAATTCCAACATACCGCGATCGAAACCCACAGCTGGCTGCATAGATTTTTATCATGGTATGGGGCGTCACAGGTCGACCCAGCCTAAAATGGGTACCAGGATGTAAGTCCTGGGGAAGTAAAGACGCCCGGCGTAATGCTGACCACATTACCAACCTAGTGCCGATTGGTCTGTAAAAATATGGTATGCTCTTCCCATATGCCCGATGCACCTAAAGGCGTGAAAAGGGATCTTTACTCTATTTACTTTTACCTATTTTTACTGGCAATAGAGTCGATTTTGAAGACGGAAAAGGGATTCAGTGGACTCTTACACAGCAGCTTGATGACCTGGACTTCGATGATGATATTTATCTCCTATCACATTCACGGAATCAGGTGAAAGTTAAATTAAACATACTTAAAGTATTATCACAAAAACTGGGTCTTTAAACCAGCCTGGAAAAAATCAAAGATAATGAGAATAAACCAAGCATATAGTAATCTGGTTTTTCTTAACGGTATCCGGCTCCGAAGTGGAGTCGTTCATCTATCTGGGCAGTGATGCAGTTGAGGCTGAGGACATTGTCAGAGATATTAAAATGCGAATCCAAAGGCAAGAGGAGCTTTCAATGCACTACAAAACTGGTTGAAGTCAAAAAGAAATTAAAGCTAATAAACCTCATTTTTTTAAATTCTAATGTCAAAGTAGTCATGCTGTGTAGAGCGGAAACACGGAGAACAACTAAAACAATAACTAATAACCTGCAAATATTTATTAACTGGTGCTTGGGCAGAATAGACTGAATTAAAGGGTATGATAGAAACACTGAAAGCTGAGCTTAGGCTGAGAACGAAACAAGTTAGAGTAGACCAAGAAGTGATGAAAAGACGCTGGTGTTGAGAAAACCTTAGAATAATATAAATATAATGTCTGAAAGTCTTTGCACTGGAAGCCACAGGAGCATAGAAATAAGGGAACAAAGAAAAAAGAAAATAATGGAGAAGGGATCAAGAAAGGCAGTTAAAAGGATAGGGAGGACATGGGAAGAGCTGCATACAATAGAAAGCAGAAGCCTTCTACGACATTCTTTTTTTTTTTTTTTGGGGGGGGGGGGGGGGGGGGGTTATTCTTTATTCTTCAAAATGGAGCCCTCGAACCCACAAGGAAAAGACCATAAGCAAAACAGTTCACGTTATTCAATTTGTGACCACAGGTTTTATGTTTTTCTCTCTATGCTTTTTTTCTACAGTTAGTTAGGTAACTAAATTACTGTCCACTTGTGGGGTGCAATTTTTCGTTATTTGAAGTCCCACCCTGGCTTTTGCCGGGAGCCCTGAATAGTGTGGCCATAACGGCTGAAAGGGATTTCTGGGACCTCTCCACGGGTGATCCTCATCCACATGGTGGCATTTTGTGTCACCGGGTGTATATCACTCAGTGTGATGTCCTGGTGAGGTACAACAAGCAAGCAAGGTAATTAAAGGCCGTTTTTGACGACATCGTCGTCGTCTTCGTTGCCATTGTCGTCCTCCTTTTTCTTCTTCTTCTTCTTCTTTTTCTTCTACTTCTTTTTTCCTTATTTCTTTTCTTCCACTATATGTTTAGTTAGGCTGCGATTTCTGCACCTTTCGATCAACACATTTTATTTCAGCACATTTCTTATAAGTAGCTTTTTACCACATGTATGTTTGGAGGTTTTGGGTCTTGTTATTTCTGTGTCTTTGTTTTTCTCTTTGTGTCTACCCTATGCAAATTGAGGCTTCAACATCAATACATTTTTAAAAAGGTGGTATAATAAAGACAGAAAGTAAAAGAACCCTTCCACTCGATATGTTTTCAAGAGGTGAACCTTATCACACGCTCAGCACGTACAGACATCTCTAGCACTCACGATTTTCTATTGCAGCAGTTCCTATAGAAAAGGCACGTCAGAAGCAGCACTAGAAGCACAAGTAGCAAGAGCCCCAGTAACACAAAGACGGCAATGCCTGCAGGAGTTTGGATAAAGGCATCGAAGTTACTGCCAGTCTTCGTCTCCTCATAAGGCTCAACAACGGACACGTCTGCAACTGATGGATCGGACAGTCCCGCAACTGGAGTACCATCGGGGTTGCTTTGGAGAACCTAGAAAAGATATAAAGTTGGAAAATAATTTACAGTGTAAATGTGACAGTTTCTACTTCGTCTTCTGTGGCTTTGGCGTTGTGAACGCGCTTCGTAATGCCGGGATGCCATTCTTGATCTCAGCTGCGGGCCTTTCGCCTTGCGTTGGTATTTACAGTGGCTTCGGGAAGCCGACCGTTTAGAAAGCAATGGAAAACTACTGAACCTTAATTTGCCTAGAAAAACCCCAAGGATAAAATATTATGGGGGTTGGTTCTGCAACGTCCTGTGAAAAGATAGGCAACCCACTTACAAGTTCGTTTGCCCGTGCTACTGCCAACTGCCAAAGTCTTTCCAATAAACCAGCATTTCATTGATAAACTGGTCCTTGAGGTGGGCGCTGAATTTGCTACCGCAGCTACTATATATATATTTCATAACCTCAGCACCTGCTGCAGCAAAAGTCCGAGGCCTGGAAGCCATAACCCACGTCGGCCCTCTGCCTGAGATTATTTAAGGATTTGAGCGGGCCGAAAAAAATAGTTGAAAGAGGGGCACCTACTGAAGATCGGTAGACTCCTGCTGTACATGATCCCCCTGTGGAGTTCTTATATTAATATTATTGCCTCTATGGCATAGCTGCTAAACGCCTGCCTCAGGCCCAAATTTCGTTGGTTCATATCCGCCACGTCGATTAAGCCCAACATGAGTATTCGGTAATGTCATGGGAAGTATGACAGCCGGTATTTAAATGAAACATTCCTAAAAAAAGTCGACTTTTACGACATGCTTTTTAAAAAGGGCAAGGAATCTATTATTCCCCCTTCCAAAGTGGGGCCTCTGAACCCACATGTGAATGATCCCATCTGACTCAATCCCTTTACGTGAAACAGCCAGCTGCCTGAGTGGCACAAAAAGTACGAAGGTAGCTCATACGGATCTACGTAAAGACTGCACCACTTAACCAAAAGGCACTGTCAATAAAACGAAACTACTACAATCAGAATATGAGTCGTCCGATCCATTCACAAAGTCGCGAAGACATCTTCTACTAAAAAAAAAAAAAAAGGTGCTGTAGCAAATAATTGCTGTAATCATATCTTCCATTACTGTATATTCTTCTTCTGCCTTTCTTACCCCCAATGGAGTTTAGGCCCAAACCAACGCAAGGTCGTTCTATCCTTCGCTATTGCATGCAGCTCTCCCCATGTCCTCCCCATACACGGTATATTATCATCCTCTATGATATATATTCTCACAGTGGAGTTTAGGGTCTCAGCTGTTTCTAACTGTAGACCATTTTTTTTCCAAACTTTTCCAGTTAAAAATTTTCCACGCGCCCCAACCTAAGTAAAAGTATTACTATTCGTAAGTAAGAGATTAAAAAATAAAACTCGTGTATCATCGAATATTTCGTGGAGCCTCTGTGAAGAGGTCGCAGCTCCCGGGGGCACCGCGGCACACAGTTTGAGAATCACTGCTGTAGACGATTACGGTTGATTGATTTTTGCCGTTGAAGTTTTCTGCTTTGGTAAATAGGTCTTCAGAGGTTGTGATGGATATATATTGTCTAGTACTTGGATTAGCGAAATTGGTGCAAAATATTTTCGACATTTGTACAAAATGGGTGCAAAAATGAGCGCACAATATTTTCGACATTTGTACAAAATGTGTGCAAAAAAAGTGCACAATATTTTCGACATTTGTACAAAATGGGTGCAAAATGCGTGCACAGTATGCTCGAAATGTTTACAAAATGATAGGTAGGCAGGTAGTTGCATCACATCAGGACATTAAACATAGTGCCACCATGCGGATGAGGATCACCCGTGGAGAGGTTCTAGAAACCCCTTTCAGCCGTTAGGCCATATCTATAGTCTAGACCATATCTATGCCCTGGCTATATTCAGGGCCCCTGGCAGAAGCCAGCGTGGGGCTTCAAATAACAAAAAAATTGCTTCCCACCTGGGGACGACTTATATAACTACATTTTAACATAATACAAAATGTTAGGTAGATAGGTAGTTATACTCCACCAAGACATCACACAAGCGATAAACACCTGGTGACACAAAGCGTCACCATGTGGATGAGGATCACCCGTGGAGAGGTCCCGGAAACCCCTTGCAGCCGTTAGGCCATATCTATGCCATAGCTATATTCAGGGCCCCCAGGAGAAGCCAGGGTGGGGTTTCGAACAATGGGGACGTCCACTATAGCAAAGTATGCAAAATGACTGACTGACTGACTTTCTACCCCACCAGGACATCACACAAGCGATAAACACCCGATGACAGAATATGCCACCATGTGGATGAGGATCACCGTGGAGAGGTCACAGAAACCACGTTCAGCCTTTATGCCATATTTATGGCTGGGCTATATTGCGGCCCCTGGCAAAAGCCAGAGTAGGGCTTCAAAAAACGAAAAATTTCATCCTAAAAAGGACGAGAGGTACAGGATTTACAATAGTGCAAAAAAGTCGACTGACTGACTGACTTTCTACCCCACCAGGACATCACACAAGCGATAAACACCCGATGACACAAAGTGCCACCATGCGGATGAGGATCACAGTGGAGAGGTCCCAGAAACCGCGTTCAGACATCTGGCCATTTTTATGGCCTGCCTATATTGCGGCCCTTGGCAAAAGCCAGAGTGGGGCTTCAAATAACAAAAAATTACATCCTGAGAAGGACGCAAATAGTATATATTATGAAGGCATAATATGTTTGAAATTAGTGCAAAATAGGTGCAAAATGATTGCATGATATGTTCGTAATGTCTACAAAATGGATAGACATCGATCATGTACAAAGTTTTGTGAAACTGTTTCACTGGCAAAGTAGTAGCAAACCACATTTATAAATTTCCCAATTAAAATTTACCCCACCACTATAGGCTTCTATTCGCCTAAGAGACTTAACGTCAAACACAATTTTAGCGAATATTTTTAAATTATGTCCCTTGCCCTTTCCAGCCTTTTCTGACTAGTATTCATTCTGGTGATCATACGAGTGTCAGAAATTCAGTTGACCAGACATAAATGCAATTTCTCTCGGAAATCTTCAGCTAAGGGATTTTATGTAATAATGTTCTTATTTGAAGACTTTTATATTCATATAATATGATGACGAACGCTCTCCTGCCGCAACGTTCACTTGCTTATTTTTGCTATACTGTGAAGCTTACTTATTCTACTTATTCGTTTGGTTTGATATCTTTTTTAAATACTTTTTTTTTCAATTTAGTGTTGTTGATTCTTCCCCCCTTTCACATTATTGTTTCTCTTAGAAAGATGTTAACTTTGGATAATTAAGTTAGTTATACGTCAGACACATCTAAATACAGGTTTTTGCCATTTTTGTTTCTTTATGGCTGTTTTGTGTAACTTTATCACTTTACTAAATTTAGAAAACTGAAAATTGTGGATGGAGGTGAGAATAATCGCAAGGTACCCCAGCCTACAGGATCCTGCTCCCCTTGGTAAAGATACATATCTTAAAATACCCATAACACTAAACACATCGATTCTGGTGCATGTTTAGAAGTCCACTAAGCAAGGGGGAAAAAATTGTTAATACAGCGAGTCTTTACTCACTTTGAGAATCTCTCCTTCGGACAGAAATTGTTTAGCTTTGTTGATATTTGCCATGTCATCAACGGAAGTGTCTTTCACCACGTAAGTATATGCTGCAGATCTGAGACAATAAATACATGGGAAATAATGAAAATGATTCAAAATAACAATTTACGAATCTAATAGCACCTTCTAAGTCCATTAGTGCATCAAGCTTTTGATACTAGACCCTGTGTTTTATAGATCAATCAGCATTCGATGTATAATGTAGTCCACATAATTGCCAATTTTACTTCCCATTATATTTCCTCGAACTGATTTCAGGTTTGTCGACATATGAGCCCTGTGTTAGCTTTGAAAATCAGAATCAATGCATATTCGAAATCAAGGTCTTTATGCAGTCAAGCTACCGAAGCTTTCATTGGAAGTTATAGCTATAAATAAACAATGGTCTTTGGTTTAGGAAAATATATCGCTACTTGGTACTAAACACGCAACAAGGAGATAAAGTCGAAAAAGTGACAAATTAGCACTTATGGCTGTGAATAAAAATGGCGAAACCTCCGTTGTGGATTGTACATTCCTTACCCTCCGTAGGCTATCGCTGAAACCAACAGGGCGTGCCTGTTACAAGTGCCACATATACCTTCTCCGGATGTTGACCAAATGTTTCTGGAACTGAAGGAAGGTTTTGCTACAAAGAGTGTGAATTTTATAATTTCAACGTATCTTACCATCAGGTAGCAATTCCAAAAGGAATAACGGCACTTACCTTACTTTCAAGAACTGTATTTGTTACTAAAAATTGTTCGGAAACCGAGTTTCTTATTTAAATGGAGCAACTTTCTCCATAACAGTCATTGTAAAACGGATTGATCCATTTCTAATTCCAAATGTCTGTTTATATATAATTTTATAATAAATGTGTACAGAAAACACTGGAACTATATAAGTCTTCTTACTAAATAAATGAACACAATGGGTTCCCTGTATGGGTTCCGGGGCCCTGTTATGGGAAAAACAAGATTAGACCTACCCACAAGTGTGTCGTAGGAGTCGACTAATTGGGAGCTACCTTCAAAGTCGGAGTGCATCCGCCTGAGAGGCAAGGAACCAGTAGTCTGCATACACATGAGTCAGATCTGTAAAATGGATCCACACGCAAAGATAAGGTTCTGAAACATGACTGCAGTCCAGAAGTGGATGAACAACTAGAACTTGCTGCCAGAGTTTACAGCTGGTGAACGCGAAGAAGAAGAAGAAGACAACGGCTATATAAATTATCAACGTAAATTCAACTTCTCTTCAAATATAGATAGAGAACATCTATCGTAAGATCAAACTGACTAGAAAGGGTTAGTTCAGAGCTTTAACTGTTTTAAAATGTCATCCTCTTTTAGGAAGCATTAGATAATTCGGTTTTTTATTATTATCGTACCCCCAGATAATGTCACAGGACAGTCCAACATGCTAGAGGGTAGTAAGACTAGGTTTCTTAGCTTTCTGATGCTTTTAACGACCCCCAAAACATTTAGAACTGGCTCTAACCTCAACCCACCTACGTACCACGAGAGAGTGCAACCTAGGTTCCACGACTGCATGCAGCCTATCTACCACCCCCTGAAATATCAGACTATCCCGTGACATGTGGATTTTCCCTGTTTGGGGTAGGATATTAATAAAGCTCCGATAATTATCCTTCTGGTCTGCATTGTCAAGGATGCTTTAGCAATCAGGAAACTTGAAGCTAGTTTTCCAGAATTCTTTTAGTGTTGTTCACTAGAGGCTTTTTCAAACTACTTCTGTCTGAAACACTGCTCTGATGATAGGGTGTCTTAAAGTTCCTAGTGATGTGCTGTCAAATGTCGTGTTAGGAAGCAGAAAATTCGCTGGGGTAAAAGCAAATTCTTTCATCAGCTTGTCCACCAAGTCTGGCGGGTGAGCAAAGACACTCTCAAAGATAATAGACGAAGGACACTGTCAAATGTAATAAAGAAACCACACTGTAGAAGGTAATAAGGAAAAGACACTGTTAAAGATAATTAAAAAAAAACAGTCAAAGGTTGTGAGGAGAACATACTGTCAAATGTAATAAGGAAAAGACACTGTCAAAGGTAATACATAAAAGACACTATCAAATGTAATAAGAAAAAGACACTAAAAAAGGTAATGAAGAAAAGACACTTTCAAAGCTAATAAGGAAAAGACACTCTTAAAGGTAATAAGGAAAAGACACCGTACATTTTAGCGAAAATCTGATCTTATCAGTCTTTTCTATCGCCATAATCCCACTACAACATAAAGTACAAGATTAAGGAAAGTGTTCAAGAACCAAGGTTATGTCCAAAACCGAGACTTTGTTTTCTCCAGTATTTTATTAATTGTTCAAGAATGGAGTCGTTCGAAACCTGAAGCTCCGTTGTTACTTTTTGTTGTATTTGTTTGTTAAGTAGAGAGAAAAACCAACTTCTTCCCTTTTAAAATTAAAAAAAAAAAAAAAAAAAAAAAAAAACAGCAAAAATAAAATGAAATAAAAAAGACTTTTCGGAAAGATTAGTAGTTATAACTTGTAATAAATACAATTCTTTGGTTTAGAAATATTTACTTTTGAGCCAGAAGTCGTCGTCTTCGAGATGGCGTGCTGGTATCCATGACCACAGAAATGCCAACTCTCTGGGTCTCATTGAAGAATTCTTGAGTTCGTGAACGAAACTGTTCCCTGTTGGACATAGAAAGATTTTAAAATAAAAAATAACATCATAATTCCTTTGCCACTGTCATCACTATATCTTTTTATCAGGATGGAAAGAAAAAAAAAGGGTGGGGTGGGTGGTGTGGGAAGGAAGTTGCCATCTCCCCCAAAGGAAACTGACTGCAGGGGATAAGAATATCCACTAATGTATGTATGACTATTACGTGATGAGATCCCAGTCTCTTCAACGTCATGAATGTCCTACCACTATCCGAGAGCCGGGGAAAACACCCACTTATATAAATTCGGCATGAGCAAAACAGCTCTCTACCAGTATCGTCGTGCTGAACAGACTCCAGAACATGTCTTGCAAGACTGTCCTCTCTTGGCGGAGCTGTGAAGCAACATATGGCCTCACCAGCAGACCTGACAACTAAGCTTTAGGGAAACCTAAAAGACCTTAAGATGACTTCCCAATTTATGGCCCACGGTGGATTATGAGCATGACCAGAGATCGCTGAAGAAGATACGACCACCACTATACTGCTACTATTACTCCTGCTATAATAATAATAATAATAATATTAATAATAATAATAATAATAATAATAATAATAATAATAATAATAATAATAATGATAATAATATTAATCATTTTAAATTTTGTTATGCTCCTATCATCGCTATTACAACTGCTACTTTTTTCAACATTACTGCAACTACTACTACTATTACAAGGGCCATTACGGCTACTGCTATTATGATTGCTACTACTACTATTGCTACTGCTACTTCTAATACTAGCATTAATAATACGTTTACTGGTAATATAAAAACGACTACTACTATAATGATGACTCTACTACTACTACTACTACTACTTCTACTACTACTACTACTACTACTACTACTACTACTACTACTACTACTACTACTACTACTACTACTACTACTACTACTACTACTACTACTACTACTACTACTACTACAGCCTCTTATGCAAACATACACTTTGTCCATCCTGTCAGTATAGGAGTCTGTGAATTCAATAACTGCAATCTCGGTCGCAATGTTGAAAGTGTCAATCCTCAACAAAACTGTCTTGTATGTGGTGACGCCCCCGTCTGTCATTTCTAGCATGATCCACCGGTAGTACGTTACGTGTAGATCCAATGCGGCAATCACCGTCATAACACCGGTGTTTTCGTGAACACTATACAAGAAAGACACAATGGTAATCAGTTAGTAACTCAACATACTCACCAGTAAGGGACTACATGATACTTGGTAAGGGTTTTGTGGTGCTCCAGTATAACTGATATATAGCTTTATAGTTGAACGAGGAGAGAGGAAGTGGTTTCGTTTGGAGGAGTTAATTAGATAATCACAGTGTTAAATTCACTGCAAACGGGTTGTTCTGAATTAGTTCCCTTCCTGTGCCTTAGAAAACCAGAATGCCCCTGATTATCTCTTGCAGAAAACTTTAATTAGACTACAGTACACGTAATGCCAATAGTCTGCTTCTTGTCTGTCTTCTTTAGGTCCTCTTGTGCCACTTTAAGGTCCGAGTGGGATATAAGATTCTGCTTCTTTCTATTCAGGTTATCTCCAATGCAGACACATCACGTTGCTGTAGAGTTTCTCTGACGTTATTTTTCTATCTTGTTCTTGGTCTACCTTCTGCTTTTCGTCTGTCTCCTCTTGTGGTGGAGTGACGCACATTTCACAGGACGTTGCAGATCCAACTCTAGCATTTGTAGGATGGGTTTTGTTTTGGGTGGGGTGGGGGTGAGGGTGGGGGGGGGGGGTTACTAGGACTACCAGTCTGCATACAAATAAGCTAGACGTGTAAGATGGATGGGCAGACAAATAAGCCAGACGTGTAAGATGGATGGGCAGACAAATAAGCCAGACGTGTAAGATGGATGGGCAGACAAATAAGCCAGACGTGTAAGATGGATGGGCAGACAAATAAGCCAGACGTGTAAGATGGATGGGCAGACAAATAAGCCAGACGTGTAAGATGGATGGGCAGACAAATAAGCCAGACGTGTAAGATGGATGGGCAGACAAATAAGCCAGACGTGTAAGATGGATGGGCAGACAAAAAAGCCAGACGTGTAAGATGGATGGGCAGACAAATAAGCCAGACGTGTAAGATGGATGGGCAGACAAATAAGCCAGACGTGTAAGATGGATGGGCAGACAAATAAGCCAGACGTGTAAGATGGATGGGCAGACAAATAAGCCAGACGTGTAAGATGGATGGGCAGACAAATAAGCCAGACGTGTAAGATGGATGGGCAGACAAATAAGCCAGACGTGTAAGATGGATGGGCAGACAAATAAGCCAGACGTGTAAGATGGATGGGCAGACAAATAAGCCAGACGTGTAAGATGGATGGGCAGACAAAAAAGCCAGATGTGTAAGATGGATGGGCAGACAAATAAGCCAGACGTGTAAGATGGATGGGCAGACAAATAAGCCAGACGTGTAAGATGGATGGGCAGACAAATAAGCCAGACGTGTAAGATGGATGGGCAGACAAATAAGCCAGACGTGTAAGATGGATGGGCAGACAAATAAGCCAGACGTGTAAGATGGATGGGCAGACAAAGCTCAAGTTCTGGAATAAGACCCAAGTTTAGAAGTCGGTGAACAAATAGAATTTTCCAAAATAGTTCACAACCGATGAACTCTAAAAAATAGAACAATCCACCTGTGGTCCCTAACTGGTGATCGGCAAACCCTCGGGGTCCGCGGATCAAATTGAAGAGGCTTGTGATATCATAAGGGCAAGAAAAACTTAAATCATTTTTTTTTCTATGCTACCTTACAGCTGCTTTAAAAACTAACTGTACCTGGTCTGGCTAAATGGAAAAGAAGGAAAATAGAAATCACACGTGTCTAATATGGTTAATTTCTCAATCAGTGTCTGCGCATATATATAGATAGTCTGGTTTGCCGACTCTAGAACATGCAACATATAGTTGTATCTTTATATAAGTGGTCTTTTAAATTGTATTATATATGGACTAAAAATTGGTTGTTTGTTTATCCCATGGTAAAAAGTTTTTTTTTTTTTTTTAAACGGCTGAAAGTAAAGCTTACTACCTTTTTTTTAGAAATATCCAACGAATTCCCCCCCCCCCCCACCCACTCCTACCCCCACTCACACCCCACCACCACCCCCCACACCCACCCCACTCCAACCCCCACTCCTACTCTCACTCAAACTCCCCCCACCCCTGCCCCCCCCCCCAAAGAATAGCCGATGTATCTTTTTTTTATAATATATGTAATTTAAAAAAATGAAAACTTTAAAATCATATTTTAACCTCTCTTAATTAACAGTGTCTGTCATCACCCCCCCCCCCCAACCCCCCCCCCCAAACCCCCCTCACCCGCCACCCCCACCCCAATCCACTGACTACTCCTCTCATATTCTCTGAAGCATTTGAACTTCATCGCCTGACGATTTTTTTAAACTGACCTTAGCATTCGTGTCCACCAAGACTAAAATGGGTAGCAGGAATTGTAATGAGACGTAAATGCGGCCAGTGTAACATTAAGCACATCACCCATCGAGTATCAGTAATACTACTACTACTACTACTTCTACTACTACTACTACTACAACTACTACTACTACTACTACTACTACAACTACTACTACTACTACTACAACTACTACTACTACTACTACTACTACCACTACTACTACCACTACTACTACTACTAACACCACCACCACCACTACTAAAAAGACTGTAGCTACTGTCTGTTTTATCACCTTTTTAGGTCGGTGTAGACAGGGGGTCGTGTGTCTGAGGATTTAGTGCCGCATGGCTAGTGCTGTCGCCACGGACTGTTTAATTTTGCCCTCGCCTTTTTCAATACACCTATGGTGCTGTTTAATGAATTCTAAAGTTTCTTCTGTCAAACCACATCCCATAGGCCTCAGAAATTGTTCGGCCTGTTTTTAATCGTCCAGAATTCACAGCCGAATGTTAAAACTGGCTCTATATAGCATGCGGTAATTATCTTCCTGAACTGCAATGCCATGGATTTATTGCACAAAATGTTCATTTTATAAAAGGCTGTTTTGGCCTGACTTGTTTAGTTGTTTACCTCTGTGATATATCATCCATCGGATGTTATCCATGTGCCTAAATATTAAATTGTTTGTACTTGTCCTAAAATAACGTTTTTTGACTTTCATTTAGGCACTATTTTGTTTTCTTTGAAATCACCATTACTTCTGTCTTCCCAGTATTCAAACTGAGGCCCATTTTATCACTTCTGCCACCAACGTATCTGTCAATTGCTGTAGTTCTTTCTGACTTCTGACTTTTCGCCATTAAGACGGTGTCATCAGCATAACACAGGTTGTCTGTGTTATGACACCAACAACAATTCCTCGCATATACATTATGAATCTCTTTATAATTCACTGTTTAAAGAAAACAAAAAAGGTGATAGCACATACTCCCCTCTTTATGCCCTCGTTATTAATTTTTATAGCTGTTGTTTGCTATCAATACATTCTTCTTTTTCTTCTTCAGCATTTCGAGCTCTGACGTTCATTGCTGCAGATATCACGCGCGTCCATTAATCTCTCTTGTTAGCATTCTCTTTCCTGTTGGTGACATTTCGTTGTTGCTTCTCACTCTACATTCCCCGCTGTTTACATCTTTGGGTCCAGAGATTCGTCGTAAGACTCTGTTTCTGAAATATCTCTTTTAGTTGTGCCACCAGTACATGTTCTTTATAATTCGTAAATCTTTTTCGTCAAAATTAAACTTTTCCAGTAGTTTAGTTATTTCTTCATGTTTCACACAAAAAAATTGTCAATGAAGCGTAAGGACAGATCTTTCTTTTTTCCCCCTTCTACGGCTGTTTCCGATTGGGTTCTAGGGATGTCTATGGCACTGTTTGTACCTTTTCCTCCTACAGATCCACACTGTTTTTCACTAACTTCCAGTTTAATCTTGTCTCTTATTCTTTTCATAATAATTCTCAATAAGATTTTTGTCACATGACACAAAAGACGTATAGTTCGATACTTATGGCTCTCCATACCTTTGTTCAAATCAACACATATCGATCTACATGTGTCCGATGAATCAACAGTAAACTTGCCACTTGGTCCGTAAGGTAACCAGCTCAGCTGATTTAATAGGCTACCCCGGCGACTATACATATATCTAACTTCAAACCTCACAGTACCCGTTGCATAGTCATCATTTTCGTCTTGTCCCTGTCCGATAACTTCCGGTAAAGTGCAGCAGAAGAAAATCAAGGCCTGGGAGTCATGACCCAGGTTAGACCACCCTCTGAAGTTGTCTAGCAGGTTATGGGCCAAAACATTTGTTGACGAGAGATCTTCTACTGATGATTAGTAGAATCCTGCTGTACATGCTCCCCTGTGGAGTTCTTCTTATTATTACTAAACCGTCTACAATGGAATCGAACCGAGTGCTTGGGTGTTACAAACCGCCCTAGAAGCCCATAAGCCTCAGTTAAGAGTACCCTCTAATTACAATTCATTTTAAGCTGAACGAGCTATATGTTATTTGTCCTACGGGATTGCCATTCAGAGTGTGACATGTTTAGTCAAGTTTGCCCAACACTTCAGGTAACAGTACACGGGGGGTGTGGCACGTTTGGTCAGAATTGCAGGTAACAGTACACGGGGGTGTGGCACGTTTGGTCAGAATTGCAGGTAACAGTACACGGGGGTGTGGCACGTTTGGTCAGAATTTAAGGTAACAGTACACGGGGGTGTGGCACGTTTGGTCAGAATTGCAGGTAACAGTACACGGGGGTGTGGCACGTTTGGTCAGAATTGCAGGTAACAGTACACGGGGGTGTGGCACGTTTGGTCAGAATTTCAGGTAACAGTACACGGGGGTGTGGCACGTTTGGTCAGAATTGCAGGTAACAGTACACGGGGGTGTGGCACGTTTGGTCAGAATTTCAGGTAACAGTACACGGGGGTGTGGCACGTTTGGTCAGAATTGCAGGTAACAGTACACGGGGGTGTGGCACGTTTGGTCAGAATTGCAGGTAACAGTACACGGGGTGTGGCACGTTTGGTCAGAATTGCAGGTAACAGTTCACGGGGTGTGGCACGTTTGGTCAGAATTGCAGGTAACAGTACACGGGGGTGTGGCACGTTTGGTCAGAATTGCAGGTAACAGTACACGGGGTGTGGCACGTTTGGTCAGAATTGCAGGTAACAGTACACGGGGGTGTGGCACGTTTGGTCAGAATTGCAGGTAACAGTACACGGGGTGTGGCACGTTTGGTCAGAATTGCAGGTAACAGTATACGGGGGTGTTGCACGTTTGGTCAGAATTTCAGCTAACAGTACACGGGGGTGTTGCACGTTTGGTCAGAATTGCAGGTAACAGTACACGGGAGTGATGCAATTTTGGTTAAATTTGCATTTAACTGCATGCGGATGTAGTAGATTTGGTTAACATTTCAGTTAGCAGCACACACGGCGGGGTGTGTGGTGTGGGGGGGGGGGGGGAAGAGAACAGGCGAACGGACAGACTGATAGATGAATCTTACCTGAATGGGCTCATTGCTCTGTATGAGATATAACGAAAGGATGCGGTGTTTGAGGGTATGATGCCAAAATCTTGCGGCTCGAACGTGCACACAACATGATTCAGAGTGGCTGGATAAGGCGCTTCTAGAGAAATCATCGAATCATCAGTTTTGTATGAGGTCGATAGCTTTTCTGTTTCTTCAATGTCGATTATATTCCCCATGACCACAACAGTAACCGTTGTGTAGGGCCATTGCTCTTCATAGATTATGACATTGAAGGAAACAGTAGGTGTGGTTTCGTAATCTGGGACAGTTGCGATGGAGAGATGACCCGCCTGGTCAATGCTGAAGATCGGTGTTCCTGGTGATTGTATTGATATAGTATTGTTTTTGTTAACTGCATCGGTGTCACCGTCAGTGACCGAGATCGTGGCTACTATTTGACCGACTAGACTGTATTCTGGCACTGCTAAATTGAGATATGTGGTCTCAGGTACCGGGGGATTGTCGTTTACATCTGTAATTAAAATTACAGCAAACATATTCACGTCTGCAGCATCACTGATTGCTGAGATTTCTAGTGCATATAAAGAATATTCCTCACGATCTAGGGTTGAACTTACAACCACCTTTCCATTATTACCGTCCATGAGAACATCAAAAGCGTTTTTAAAGTTACCAGCTGTAATGCTGTATTTGGACACGGTTCTTCCGTCGTCCACTGTGATTACACCAACCAATGTTCCTACTGTTGCATTTTCTGCAATTGTGAAATTGTAATCAATTTTCAGACCCGTGACAATGGCTGGATTGATAGTAACAGTGATATTCAGTGTAGCGTTACGTGATGGTGTGCCGTGGTCTCTCACCTGGATCGTCAAAGGATAGCTCGCTTTCGCTGGCTGTAGATTTGCAGCTGTGGTTATTGTACCTGTATCGTAATCAATAGAGAAAAATCCATCCTCGTTTCCGGATGTAATTGAATGGCTAAGTTCACCACTGCGGCCATTGTCGAGGTCTGTAACTTGACAGTGGAAGACAATTGTGTTTATGGGATCCTTTCTCATAATTAGGATACTAGTTTTACACGTCGTGAGGAACACTGGATCATGGTAATTTGGATAAGTAGATATTACATTTACCAGAACAGATGTAGTGTTATCAAGGCTAATGGGGCTACCGGCGTCATAAGCTTTGATAACTAGCGTGAAACTGGGCGTGGTCAGTGCGTTCAAACGTTCCCTAGTTGTTATAATTCCCGTAGCTGGATTCAATAAAAATGTATTCTGGTTTATGGGGTTGACTAATTCATATGAGAGATTTCCTGCCGGCCCCGTGTCTAGATCATAGGCATTGACGTGGAAGATTATGGAGCCTATTGGCACTGAGTCGTGCACGTTCACGACGGTAGCACTTGTAAAAATAGGATAATGGTTGTTAGCGTCGTCTACCAGTATAACAACAGATGCGATGCCTGTTCGAGCTCCTCCATCAGTGGCAGTGACTGTACATGTGAAGTACCTCTTCACCAGGTAATCTAGCAAACCGTTGACTCTTATTTCACCTGTTTTGGGGTCCATCTTGAAAACAGAGCACCCGGCCATCGTTTGAGTAACTTCACCGAAAGATCCGTGATCGGCGTCAGAAGCCAAAACAAGGCCAACAACCGTGTTTGGCGGTGCAGTCTCGAGCACATGGAAAGTGCGCGAGTACTGATCATATTCAGGGTTATGTTCGTTTACATTTATTACAATTACTGTTAATGTGAAAGTCACTGGTGGGTTAGATGGTGTGGGGTTTGCTGCTGTAAACACTAGCGTGTGTTGTTCCATTTGTTCAAAGTCAAGATCCATTTTAATAATGACTGCTCCGGTAGTTGGCCTGACCAAAAAATAATTGCTGTTACTAGACAAACTGTATACGATACTGCCATTTTCTACTGCGCCCTTATCCGTAGCGTTTAGGTCGTAAATTTCCTGCCCACTATTCCGACCCTCGAGCACTGAAATAGTTGCTGAAGTAACTTTGAAAAAAGGAATTTCTCCATTCAGAACATAAACAATAATCGTCACTTTTGCTGTTCTTGGCGGATTTCCACCGTCATAAACTTTCACAATTATTCTATACATGTTAATCACTGGGTAATCCATGACGACAGTCGTCTCCAAACTCAAACCGTTAACTCTAAAAGTATTTGCTGGGGTTACTGCATCGATGGTTACGTTTACAGTTCCATTGGCGCCAAAATCTGCGTCGGTCACATTTAAAACAGTGACTACAAATCCGGACGGTGTCTTGTCGGGAATTGTAGCCACAATCACGCTTGGTTGGATAACCGGGTTATTATCATTGACGTCCGTCACGTTTATGTTCACAATTCCAAACACTGAATCGCCATTTTGGTTGGTGACACTAACATTAAGTGAGTAAAAGGACTTTGTTTCACGATCGAGCAACTTCACAACTATGATTATCCCGCTGTCTGGATCAAGTTGAAATGAACTGTCGTCGTTGCCAGACACTATATCAAAACGAAGCTTGGACGCTGTGCCGTTTTCAGATGCGTTAAGTGCAAACACTGTAGACCCCAGAGCAACATCTTCTACTAACACTGCAGAGTAGACGCCACCTATAGGAACAAACTGCGGCTTGTTCTTAGCCTTATCAATGACATTCACGATGAGCACGGTAGTGCCTTCAAGTTGCGGCGATCCTTTGTCCGTTGCTTTAACCTCCAACTGATACATGTCTTGCGCATCATAGTTCAGGGGTTTGGCTAAGGAAAGGAGGCCGGTGTTGTCAATTGTAAAGGTATTATCAGTATTTCCTGACGAAATACTGAAGGTAACTTCTGCATTGACGCCTTCATCTTTATCACTGACTGTGAATATATAAACAGGTCTCCCTGTGGGTAATGTTTCATCAACATTTATCTCAGTAACATCAGCGTAAAATGTGGGCTTGTTATCATTCTGGTCCATGACGTCCACTGTAAGATTGCCCGATGCAATCTGTCCACTATCGGATTTAGCTTTAAAATAATACACATACCTAGCCTGAAACTCTCTATCGTAATACACCATCAGTCTAATTTGCCCATTTGTCCTTGTAAATGTCACTCTGTTATCCTCGTTTCCTCTGGAAAGTTCAAATTCAACTCTGGGAAAGGCGCAGCACGCTGCGACAGTGAAGATGAGACCGCCTGGTTTTCCTTCAGTTATATTTATTGAGTTCGGTAGGTTGGTCATTTTGAGTTCTTGCTCTGCAAAGACGATCAAAGTCGTGTAAGTAACGTCTACCCCTGAGGTCACACTGACATTCAGGGTATATTGCTGTTGGAGCGGGATGCTCTGAAGAATTACTTCCCCGGTTGTTGGGTCAATCTGGTAGGATCAGAACATTATATAGGGTGTATGTTTATTGAGAGAAGACTGTTTTAAATATATTATTTGCGGATCATAATTACATTTGTGTTCTACTTTATGTTTCAACGCCATGTAACCGTTAGTTTATAATATCACTGCTATATACCAGGGCTTTAGTAATTGATTTTAGCTATAATAGTGCTACTTTTAAAGTGTGTATGTGTGTTTGTGTGCGTGTGTGCGTGTATATATATATATATATATATATATATATATATATATATATGTGTGTGTGTGTGTGTGTGTGTGTTGATCATGTATAACCTAACGGTGGCAGGTATTCGAATGTGGTTGTTCAACAATTTATGATAGATCTAGTATGTTTACTTGAGGACATAAAACCCGGCGTGAAGTGCGTGCGAGTGCCTTCAGAGTGCTGTACATCCTTTTCTGTTTGCATCCAACTAGACAGAAAATGCAGACAATACAGTCCGGCTGCTGTGGAAGCAGAAGTTCAAGCCTTGATTTTCTAGAATGCTCTAGATGGTGATGCTGTCATTTCACAGATGGGTCTGTAATCCGCTATGTTAGAAGCTCGTAGGCTCTGACGACACAGGGAGGGAGAGTTGTGAAGAAAGACTCTAGAGCTTTCGCTGTAACTACAAGTAATCTGACTATGGAAGTCATGGCTGTGACTAAAGCAGTAACATGGCTAGAGACACAGACTTTCACTAGGGCATCCTTTCTCAGGGACTCTGTGAGTATGCTCAGGAAGATAGAGAAGGGCTGGGTCCGAAGGCAGTGGTTGGTGGCTCTACAGCATTCACGGCTGACAAGGATTAGTTTTATTTTCGTTCTAGGATATGTGGGGGGTACAAGGAAATAAGCAAGCTGATAGACTTGCAGTTAAAGCTACTTAAAAAAAAAAGCAGGACAAGTCATGGACGAGGCTGATATACTGAATGCTCTAAGAGAGTTAAGACGTTTGCTTGAGCCATTTGAGAACTGAATCTGCAACCATGTTCAGACTGCAGAAACAACAAGTTAAACGGGGTGTCGCAAAGAAAGAACTCTACGTGGATAGCCGAAGAATAATAATAAAACAAAACAGGACTGGTGTCGTTAGCCGCTACACCCTGCGGGATTTACCGAAGATGGGATCCGAGCCGAGAACTTATAGACTGAGTGGTTCGACGTGCAATGAGGATAATCTGTTGACTAACTAACTAACAATTTTTTATGTCATTTCCTGATACAAAAGTGCCTCATCTTAATAATTTTAGCAACTTAACCAAAAAAATCGATAGTAAGCAGAGCTGCAATAGGCAAAACAGTACCCAAAATAAGATACACTGTAGCAGCATATGTTTGTTGTATTGACTCCGCAGGCGGTTATTACAAAAAAAAGAACGGCAAAATTTTCTAATACAGTCATTAAAATACACTCTATAACAATTAAGTTAATTAAAAAGTTAGTTGCGTATCCTTTGTAGAGCTAACATAAATTGTTTGTTTTTTCTTACCAACTTTTTCTCTTCCCTATAATTTCCTAACCCTTTAAAACCGTATCCTTTACAGGACGTCGCAGAACAAGCACCAGCGTATGTGTTTTGTTTTTTGTTTTTTTTTTAATTTAAAAAAAAAAAGGGGGGGGGGGGGGGAATGGGTCTGTGATTTCACTACAGCTTTCTATATCTGAACTTCTTCTGAGGTTCATTAATAGAGTATACACAAATGTTGAGTCCCTAAAAAATACATCTAAGAAAATATTTTCAGTCATTGTTAAATGTTGAAATAGCATTGGATGAAGATGTCGACGATGATTCTGAATCTGTCACATGCCGTCTCCACAACTAGACTGGATGCAATACATCTTCCAAACTCACAGAATTCGACAGCACCCCTATCTTCATTTCACTGACGTAGCTTTGGTTTGACGGTACAGTATGAATTGAACAGTGTTGTGGTAATTTTGTTGTTGTTGTTGTTGTTGTTGAAACAATAATTTGTAATTAATACGGCTAAAGAAGCTTACTTGCCTGGTGTTTACTTTCTTCCGTTGTTTTTCAACTGACAATTTCATTGAACTGTAATCTGTAAATTTGCGCTGATAGTAATGATAATGGTAATGACTTAATAATGGCGATAATGATCAAACCTATCCTTTGATTACCGAATGGATGCTATAAATTATGTTTTAAAGCAGGAAGAAAACAGCAGCAGCAGAGGAACAGAGAGACAAGGAAGTAAAAAGAAAAGAGACGGTCAAAGAGAAGGACGAGAGGGAGACGAGGGAGAGGAATAGAAGAAGAAGAATAGAAGAAGAAGAAGAAGCAGAAGAAGAAGAAGAAGAAGAAGAAGAAGAAGAAGAAGAAGAAGAAGAAGAAGAAGAAGAAGAAGAAGAAGAAGAAGAAGAAGAAGAAGAAGAAGAAGAAGAAGAAGAAGAAGAAGAGTGTATGTGTGTGTATGCGTGCGTGCGGGTGTGCATGCGTGTATGTGCACTGCTGACACAACTCAGCGTTCAGCGAAGAGTCGTAATGCAGAGGATACCATCACATTGTGGAGTGCCTGGAAATGAGAAAGCTGATCAACTGGCCGGAGAAGGTGCGACAAAAGTGCAGCCGGATGTACCAGTCACATACCACCAAAAGAAAAGAATCATTAATTCAATCAGGAAACCACCAGCCCCAGTCCAGGACGACTATTTTATTATGGACAGATCAGAACAAGTCATTATCCTCCGCCTCAGAACAGGGCACAACCGATTACGTTACCACATATACACAACATTCAAGATAGGTGTATCAGCCATGTGCACCTGTGGAAAGGTACCCCAGACAGCAGAACATGTACTCCACGACTGCACCGAATTTGACACATTAAGGCAAACCTTTTGGCCAGAAAGAACAACAGTGGAAAGTAAACTCTTTGGACCACTGAATGAATTAACAACGACAGCGAAATTTATACAAAAGACAAAATTGCTGATATAGACTACTTATTTCAGGCGAACAAAAGAAGAAGATCAGACCCATAACATAAATCTACAATACCAGAAACTTTAATAGGAATACACACAGTCACTTATCAGACGTACCTACGATATATAAATCACATTGCTGTCTGGCTACTAGAATTAATGGTTATAGTTATATATTTATATTATGTAGTTTGGCCATATATCTACTGTTGTTATGCTATTATATTATTAACAGAATGATGATATGGATATGCAAGAAATGATGGATATGGTCGTAACGGAAAGTGAAAACAAGGGTCTTAGTAAAAAAAAAAAAAAGAAGAAGAAGAAGATATGGTAAGTACAAAGAAAACTGACCCTCCAAAATGCAACATTTAAAATAATTGGGACAAACTCAAGCAAGAGGATATGTTTAAATACTTGAGTATCCTGATCAGATGGAAGCTGTATTAAAGAAGTTAAATGTAGAACAGCTCAAGCAAAGGCAGCATTTTACTAAATAAAGAATATTTTATGCAATCTTTATCGCCAATTGCGACGAGAAAGAAAATTCTTAAAACCTATATACATCATATCTTGATACATGTAAGTAAATCACTAACAGTTGGTAGATTAGTGAAACATTATTTCGAAGCTGCAGAGATGTGGTTTTCTAGACGAATTATGAGCAAACCCAGGATAGATCAAAAGAGTAAAGAAGATGTCTTGAAAGAATTGAACTCAGGAAGAGAACCCATAGTCCACATCAGAAAGAAACAATCGACATTCTTTGGTCGTGTGATGAGAAGGAGAAAGCTGCAGTACATCGTGACGGCAGGAAAGTTGGAGGGGAAGAGAGGCAGAGGGAGATCTAGAGGAAAAATGATGGACAGTGACATCATGGCAGGGCCGTTTAACTAAGTTTGATGAGCGGCCAGACTAAGGGAAATGGAGATCATCGCGGGCAAGAAGACCAAGCCCCAGGATAGAAGGAACATGAATACAATACAGTTGGCAGGTAAGGTAATCCGCGGGCCATTTGCCAGGCCTTTTGGGGCCACATCTGGCTGGCGGGCTGCTAGTTGAATAGCCCTGCCATAGAGGATCATCTGTGTCAGAGTTGATTGAAGGTATAGGAGACAGAAGGCTGTGGATAGACATGCTACCAACACCACATAGCATGGACTGTATGAAAAAGTTTATTCTATACGTGCTCGGTCTCTCTCCGAAGAACAGCTACCCACCCGTCGAGAGCGTCACACAAAGGGCTTTAGCGCTACGAACGCGCTTTGAAATGCCGAGGTGCCGGGTTCGATCCCAGCTGCGGGACTTGTGCCTTGCGTTGGTTCCGACAGTGGTATCGAGAAGCAGACCGTCCAGAAAGCAATGGCAAACTACTGGACGTAAGTGTGCCTAAAAAAACCACAACAGGTTGGTCCTCCAGTGTCCTGAATAGGATACGCAACCAAACTTTCAACTATTGAGAATAGCTTAGAGAAAACCTTCCACATAAGTGAAAATGTCAAATAATATACCGTCCTTAGCTTTTTGCTTCAAATATAGTTTAACAAAAATACTGCATTCATAATCATATCGAAACAAAAAATTTGTAAAATAGATCATAAAAGAACAAATATACTTTGTTTCAAAATTAGTCATCCAACCCCCCCTCCCCCCCCCCTCCTCATACCGCCCCGTTACTTTCTTTCGGGTCCTTCCCTTCCCAGTTTTTGATGCTGGAAATACATTTGTTTATTTTCATTCTCTCTCTCTCTTTTTCTCTCTCTTTCTTTTTCTTTCTCTCTTTCTCTCTCTCTCTTTCTCACTCTCTCTTTCTCTCTCTCTCACTCTCTCTCTGTCTCTCTCTTTCTCTCTCTCTCTCTTTCTCTCTCTCTCTTTCTCCCTCTCTTTCTCTCTCTTTCTCTCTCTCTCTATCTCTCTCTCTCTCTCTCTCTCTCTTGTTCTCTCTTTTCGGGATAAATTATTTCACATCTACAAAATCGTTCTGTATATGTCCAAGAAGGACATACTTGTTCTTGTTCGGTGTTTTTTTAATGAGTAGTTATATAATTATAAATGCACATACCACAGCTGATCGGACTGATGTGGCGGACAAGTCTTGGACAACAACGGTGAAGTTGTACGACGATTTTGTTTCGTAATCGATCGGTGAGTTGGTACCAATGAAACCTGCAGATCAGAACAGTCAATTGTGATATTCAGTTTACCCTCACACACACACACACACACACACACACAGACACATACACACACACACACAAACATACACACACACACACACAAACATACACACACACACACACACACACACAAAATATACACACACACACACACAAACATACACACACACACACACACACACAACACACACACACAAACGTAGGCGTAAAAAGTGGCTCGAGGATTATTGCCTGTTGTAATGCAATAATGGTAGTAAAGTTAGTTGAATAGTTCTGGTATACGGGATCCTCTCCTCCTTCTTTGATTTCACCGGCTATAAAATCTGGGGAAACGTTCTGGTTGTTCGTCCCTCTCGGTCCTCTTCTAAGCATCGTCCCCCCCCCCCCCCCCCCCCCCCCCCAGAATTTGAGTTTGCGCGCACATCTGTTTTACAGTTATTGCTTATTTTTAAATACCCTTGTTTTGGTTCTTTCTCCGCCCCCTTATATTTCGTTTCCCCCCTCCTTCTCCTGTTTCTCCTAACGTGTTCTTCACCGCATTTTGGTTTTCTTACTTATCCTTACTCTCCACTTCTTTCCTCCATCTTCCTCCTGGTGCTCCTCTTCACATTCCTTCTCTTCACCTGTTTCTCCTACTAACTTATGTGTTCTTCCTCATTTTACTACCTCTTACCCCACCCTCACCACCGGTTCTTCCTCCTCCTACCCTACACTTTGTCTTTATCCTCTCCCGCTTTTTCTTACTCCTCGCCTTTACTGTCAACTGTCTTCTTCCTCCCTCCCCCCCCCCACTTTTTTTGGGCACCTTTTTTCTCTTTATACGTTTTCTTTATATGTACTCCCCTTCTCCAGTTTCTGTTGCCATAACTCATTACATCGTAGTCGTTACTCCAGTTCCACATGTATAACAACATCTGTGTCATTTCAGCTCATCCAGACTGTGTTTGTTTTGTAAAAGCAAAATACGCTGTTGCAGCAACAACTGCCTATGCCTGGAGTAGCTGAAAATGATCTAGACATGAAGATGTAATAGAAAATAACGTTGACCATTTGTCAAGGACTGTAGCCAGTTTACGTGTGAGCTGGTGAAATACCTCGTGTAATAGTTCTACTTGTGGATAGCCAACTTGTTGTGCCCAATTATTCCCATCAACAACAAACTGCGTTTCTGGTGGCGACTGCTGGCTTTCGCACATGTAGCAACGGCCATATGCATTTACTGCGTGTGCATATTTCTCGATTGTTCCGGGACTATGTTTGTTCACCAGTGTTTCAAATGGGATAGTGAGGAACATGTTTTTTTTTTTTTCGAGTTTGCACTGGTACATGGTCGGCGTCTGTGGCTTAGGCGTTGTGAACAAGCTTCGTAATGGCGGGCTGTCTGGTTCGATCCCAGCTGCTGGCCTTGTGCCTTGCGTTGGTTTCGACAGTGGGATCGAGAAGCCGACCGTGCAGAATAAATGGCAAACTCTTGGATGTAAATTTGGCTAGAAAAAGCTCAACAGCCAAAAAATGATGGGGTTGGTTCTGCAACGTCCTGTAAAGGACTGGGTCATGAACTGAGCAAGTATGGGGAAACCCGATTGCAGGGAAGTTGAAACCTTGACTAAGACCACAACTACAGTATTGTAGTTTTGATTTGTTGTTACAGATTTTGTTCAAAACGTTTGTTTGTATATGTACCAGTCTTTTGCCTTTCTCCCTCGTCGATGGACTTGGTCTTCTAGTAATTCCCCCTGGTCTCTTGGTGTTGAGATCGGACGCCCGTGTGCATTGTTGTGCACGTAAAAATCCCTTGGCAGTTGCAAATCTAAAACAGTAACCTAACGGAGCTGCCGGGGCAAAATCTGGAGTTTAAAATCTACCCAAAGTATTTTGGAATCCTCGCCGGTGCAACAGAGCCTGTGCACTGTGCTGAACTTTTCCGGACTCAGACTTGAGTTAGAAGAGCGGAGCACTTATGGGTTACACCCGTGTACCACGATGTTCATCCTTTGTTCAAAACCTCAAAAACCTCGTCAAGCTTCCTAGTTATTATGTGTGTCCAGTTAGTTCATTGGGAAGTAAAGGCAGCCGGCGTGATGTTCACCACATCGCCCAACGAATGTCAATTGCTGTTTACAATTAGGAGTCTAGAATTATTTGTACAATGCGCATCTGTTAAAAATGGTCTCTTGGGAATTCCCAATGTGACAGGCAAAGGAAACGTAACAGATCAACAGTGTCTTTCTTTCGGATTGTCATAGGCGCTACATTCTACATATAACCAGAATGATCATCACCACCACTACCACGATCAATATCATCATCGTCATTTTGATCATCATCTTTCTCATCATCGTCGTCATCATCATCACCATCATCATCATTAACAACGTTTTCTGTTAATCGACGAGGGAAGGAAGTTTTTGTGGACTGGTGCAAGCTATTTATAAATGGCAATTATCAAACCGTGTGGACGCATAATGTCTTTATGTCCTCAGTCCATCTTTTTCTGTGACACTTTTTTGCCCTACTTGAGTTCCTTTTTTTTTTTTTTTGATGATGTGCCTGTATGTGACTGTCTTCTACCATAAATGACAGAACCATATGATTTTCTGCTTCTCGGTGGATCTAAAGCAAAGTGGTGTTTCCACAGTCTCTCGGACAGTATCAGTTCCCACAGTCTCTCGGACAGTATCAGTTCTCACAGTCTCTCTGACATTATCGGTTCTAACAGTCTCTCTGAAAGTATCAGTTCCTACACTCTCTTGGACAGTATCAGTTCCTACAGTCTTTCGGAAGTATCAGTTCCCACAGTCTTTCGGACAGTATCAGTTCCCACACTCTCCCTGACAGTATCGGTTCTAACAGTCTCTCTGACAGTATCAGTTCACACAGTCTCTCGGACAGTATCAGTTGCCACACTCTCTCGGACAGTATCAATTCCCACACTCTCTCGGACAGTATCAGTTCTCACAGTCTCTCTGACATTATCGTTCTAACAGTCTCTCTGAAAGTATCAGTTCCTACACTCTCTCGGACAGTATCAGTTCCCACAGTCTTTCGGACAGTATCAGTTCCCACAGTCTTTCGGACAGTATCAGTTCCCACACTCTCCCTGACAGTATCGGTTCTAACAGTCTCTCTGACAGTATCAGTTCACACAGTCTCTCGGACAGTATCAGTTGCCACACTCTCTCGGACAGTATCAGTTCCCACACTCTCTCGAACAGTATCAGTTCCCACACTCTCTCGGACAGTATCAGTTCTAAAAGTCTCTCTGACAATATCAGTTCCCACAGTCTTTCAGACAGTATTAGTCCCACACTCTCTGGGACAGTATCAGTTCCCACAGTCTCTCGGACAGTATCAGTTCCCACGTTCTCTCAGACACTATCAGTTCCCAGTCTCTCGGACAGTATCAGTTCCCACAGTCTTTCGGACAGTATCAGTTGCCACACTCTCTCGGGCAGTATCAGTTCCCACAGTCTCTCGGGCAGTATCAGTTCCCACAGTCTCTCGGGCAGTATCAGTTCCCACAGTCTCTCGGACAGTATCAGTTCCCACAGTCTCTCGAACAGTATCAGTTCCCACGATCTCTCGGACAATATCAGTTCGCACAGTCTTTCGGACAGTATCAGTTGCCACACTCTCTCGGACAGTATCAGTTCCCACAATCTCTCGGGCAGTATCAGTTCCCACAGTCTCTCGGGCAATATCAGTTATAACTTGGTCTCAGCTCGTAACGTTAGCTGCTGTCCTCGGGCACCGTATCCAAAATGTTGTTAATTTTACGTAGACGGACCCTTGATGATTTGCAAGTTTGACACTGGTAGCGCAATAAAGTCGAGTCCGCTTTAGTCGAACTCGGATAAGTCGAATTTTGGTTAAGTCGACATGACCAGCTTAGTCCCGGCAATTTTCTCTATTGTGTGTGCTGTCTAGATAAGTAGAAATCCTGATAAGAGGAAGCATTTTCTTAGGTCCCTGCGACTT
>CAJHNH020008546.1:67500-275000 GCA_905116865.2 Candidula unifasciata
AAGGTTATTTCTCGTCCTAGGGCACACAGGCGTGCACAATTAAATATTTAAATATAGTTTTCTCATTAAATTATATTTCAATGAGGAGGTTATTAGGCCTGCAAGGAAGGCTGCTTTGGAAAACCGGCGAGAAATGGACTAGGCTGAATTACCTAATCTTCTACGAAAGGTAAGACGTTGGCGAGGTTCTAGTGGCGAATGTCAATCTGCAACCATCATCAACGTCATTATCATCATCGTCATTATCATCATCGTCATCATCATTCTTAAGTGCCTTGCCAGCTGGCGTATGCGTTCATGCGTCGCTACAGACCTCAGTCTTTGGTGTTCTGGATCAATTATACTGATGATATTCCTCCATGGCACGGTCTTAAGCCATCCACCATCATTTATCTTGGTCTGCCCCTGCCTCTTCTACCAGTGATCTTTCCAGTCGTCACGATATTTTCCAGTGCTCCTTTTCTCATTAAATGACCAAGGAATTTGTGTTTGTCTCCTTCTAATTGTTATATTTAATGTTTTACTTTCATTAGTAATTTCCAGGCATTCAATGTTGGTTATTCTGGCAGTCCAAGGTATTCACACCATTCTTTTCAAAAACATCTCAGTTGCCTCCAAACTCTTCTTAATTCGTTTGCTCACATTCACTGCCATACAACAGAAAAGGCTCGATATAACATTTCAATACTCGTCCCCCCCCCCCCCCTTGATATTTAATGAGAGTGATTTATCACATAAAATACTTCTCATCTTCTGAAAAGCTACCTTTGCCTAGCCAATTCTGCTTTTAATTTCTGTCACACATCGTCCATCTGAAGTTATGAATGTTCGGAAATATATTAATTTATTGACTTGGTTAAGCACATTCCCTTCTATTGCTATGTCATATTTTAGAGTTATCTTCTTCTTTGATATAACCATTGTTTCTGTTTTCTTGATATTCAGTTAGTCCATTTTTTGCACTCTGTAGTAGAACAATGTCTAATAGTTGTATGTCTTCTGCGTTTTCAGCTATTAACACTGTATCATCTACATAACGAAGATTGTTTATATTATAACCTTCAACTAGTATTCCTGGTATATCCTTTACCTCCCTTGTTATTATTTCACTATAGATAGAGAAGAACGCAGACAAAACACATCCTTGTCTCTTTCCTTGCCTTATCTGTTCATATCTGCCTACTTTATTTCCCAATTTAATTTCTGCTTCTTGCTTTCATAAACAAAACAAAAAATCAGACCGGAAAAACAAATTGAGACTTGTGTGGCCAGAAAAGAGAACTATGCAGAAAGCCAAAGATGAATAATAAGCCAACACAGTACAGATATCAATAGCCGCTATGCGCTGCGGGATTTACTGATGAGGGGATCCGAGCACAAATGAACTAAGTGGTTCGATGTCTGACTGACTGACTTTCTACCCCACCAGGACATCACACAAGCGATAAACACCCGATGACACAATGTGCCACCATGTGAATGAGGATCACCGTGGAGAGGTCCCAGAAACCGAGTTCAGCCTTTAGGCCATATCTATAGCCAGGCTATATTGCGGCCCTTGGCAAGAGCCAGAGTAGGGCTTCAAAAAAGGAAAAATGTCGTCCTAACCAGGACGGGAAGTAACATATATTATGTCATGGTTCGATGTGCAAGGGGGATAATCTGTTCACAAAGAATCTAATATCACTAACGACTTACAATTTGCACATACCTAGTTGGGAATTCTCCTCAACACTCCCTGAACAGCCACCAATCAACTGTGGGTTGAATTCATTTTCGGGAGTAATGGACACCTGTGCCACACGAAACAATGGGTTAATTTATCACACAACGGATACAGACTTCTCTGCATGTTAACTCCTGACCTTTGTGCTTACATCCTTTAGCAACAAATGTCTTTACATGTGTGTTATCAGAGGCGTCAATACCATTTACCATTTAGCATATTATCATTATTATAAAGCACTAAAACAAAGTTTAGGTTTCGTTCGCCGTCCCCAGACCTTACATAATTTGTAAGGGGACCGACACCCACTCAGTGCACCACCCCCTTTTTTTCTGGGTGTTTTCTTTGCATTGGCGCCCCTATATGCTTATTTAAGTCTATGGGTAAATGAGACTTTATGAGAAAGAGAGAGAGAGAGAGAGAGAGAGAGAGAGAGAGAGAGAGAGAGAGAGAGAGAGAGAGAAGGGGGTAATTAAAAGCAAAGGATCATTTAAGTCCATTTTGTCAGATAGTTTTACAGTACCCGCTTAGTGCGAGCGAGAATTAGCATTTATAAGTATCAAGGCTCAGCTCGCTAGCTCAGTTGGCTAAACCTGACTTCGCGGCGACCGGGTGACGAACTTGTGGGCGGGTTCATGCCCAGGGGTGGGCAGAAAAGCCACATTTCTCCCAGATTTACGGTATATATCATGCAATCAAGATCGAAGAGTAGCGATATCCATAGTACCGACCCAAAGGGTTAACAGCTCATTGTTTCTGGATATTCAAAAAAAGGAAAAAAAAAAGTATCAATAGAAGTCTCTATGGTAAAGAGTCTGAGTCATTTGCCTCGTACATAAAGGCTCTGGGTTCGATTTGAACTTTGTCTCTTAGTTTGCGAGTTCAGGTGTTTTCGATATTCTTAGGCGTCGTTAGTGGTTCTATGAATATTCGTGCTTTTTGAGATGTCTACAAAGCGGAAGACAGCTGTTCTGCCACCAGACAGGGTCATAATGGGAATCTTGTGCAAATATGCTCATACTTTTCCATTTAAACATAAAAAAATACAACGAATTCATTACTTTAGTAGAAGCTAGACATTTATACACCTTGTTTAAAATAGATGCACACGGAGTTGCAAATTGGATGTCACATTTATTAAGTATGTTTCGACAAAACGTAAACTGAAGTCAACGAAAAAAAAAAAACTCGTATCACTAGTCGCGTGAAATTAAAAGCAATAAAACAGAACATCCAACTCTGAATTAACTGCCAATTAATGCCTTTGTTGTACCACTTTTTCTGTGCTGGCGGAGGGGGGGGGGGAGGGCGGGGGAGGGGGATTTGAGACTGAGGATTTAGGGCCGCATGACTAGTGCTGTCGCCACGACTGTGCAGGTGGGGATTTTATTTTCCCCTGACGAAAAAACAAAATCCCCAGCCTTACCGGGGATTCGAACCCGGATTTCCCGCTTGGTAGCCCAGCGTTCCAACCGTTCGGCCATAATTTAACCCCCGAGCGTAAACAGTTTCAAAAACGCAGACTCAAGTGATATTGTACTCTCTTTTTAATCAGTGTTTGATTCGATTCCTAGCCTTGCAGAAGAGCGGGCAATTGTGCACGTTTTATTCCACCGACAGATGGTGTCTATCTCGTATGGGTCACAATGCTAAACGTCTCGCTGAACTTTAAAGTTGTGAATGAAACTCTAGGCTATTTTTATAGCTTCTAAAGTTCTGATATGCAAGGGGATCGGAGGATTAAGTGGGGGGGGGGGGGGCGATAATAGTAAATTACACAATGATTAGTTAAAGAATAGTAAATGACCCTTACCACAGTTAGCTTGTTATGCATAAATTTACCACCAACTAGTGTAAAACCAGTCAAGCCGTCTGCTTATTCGTTTCCCGACACACCTGAATCCTCTTCACATATATCAAGGACGATAACTACCCGGGATCTCTGAATCAATGCTTGCCATTCCACATGAAGCATACCACTCTCCAACTTTCCCAGAATGCTAATCTGTTACAATAGTGAAATGTGCATGCAGCTGGTTCTAACGCCATTGGAAGGCTATATGGACTGTCTTCATCTCTATTTTCAGACTAGATGTGGTGTTATGATATGGCAGACTTTGTTGCACTAAAAGTCGTTTATTTGCTTTCGATATAAACCCCTTTGGATGTAACATCAAGATTAAACAAAGCAAATCATGCATTTGCCATGCTTAACAATATATGGCAGTCAAATGGATTTAGTTTGAAGACAAAACTCAGAATATACAAGAACAACATTTAAAAAATACTATTATACGACAGTGAATGTTGGAAAATGACAGCGGGAATTACACATAAACTTGAGACTTTTTAAGATAAATGTTTGAGGAGAATTCTAAAAATTTGTTGGCCAAACAAGATCACAAATGAAGAACTGAGGAGGAAAACTGAATGTGCATAACTGGAAAATGTTATCAAAGTAAGACGATGGAGATGGCTTGGACATGTTTGCAGAATGCATTGTGATACTCTGGCAAAAAACAGCTCTCCGGTGGACAGCAGATAATACCACTGTCGAAACAGACGCAAGGCAATTGGCCTGCAGTTGGAATCGAACCCGCCACCCTAGCATTACGAAGCGTTCGCATCGACGTAGATACAGAACCGATATCTTTCTTCAGGTCTAATTTAAAATGCGACAAAACACTATTTTATTAAAACGAAGACGTGGCGAAATATGGGACCAAATAGCAATGTCCCGTTTATATAATATTACGTATCGTTAGGATACAGTTGTAAGATAAAATGTTAATAAATTATTTTACCCTCAGAAAGACGCTTGCCGCCATGGGAGGATTCCCAGAATCAGTGGCAGTTATAGACTCCAGGTGTGAAGTCTGGGTCTCGTAATCTGGAGGTGTTTTTATCGTTACCTTACCGCTGTCAGGATCGATACTGAACATATCTGCGGAAGAAATGGTCCAATACTTTGAGATTAGTCAGCGCTATTGAAATTCATTTTTATCAAATTGTTTTATTCGTTTTTGTCCAAATCGTTTAACTCGTTCAGTCGCTGAAAAATGTTATAGAAAATGTATAAAGAAACATTCGAGACATGGGATAACAAAGTATGAGTGGTTGATTTCACAGCAACATCACATTACACTCCTTGTATCATCATCTTCATCATCACCGCCACCATCAACGTTATTATCATATTATCATCATCATCATTATAAATTCCCATTTTTTACAGTTGAACGTCGTAGGGGTTTGGGGGAGGTGGGGGAGGGGTGCCCGAGGTTATCAATTGCTAGATGAGTAGCACTTGCTTTTGTCATTCTGCGCCGATGTCTCCTTCTTCTGCCTTTCTAACCTCTAATGGAGAATAGGGCCTCAACCAACTCATATGAAGTCGGTCTATCCTATGCTGCTCTCCCCATATCCTCTCCATCTTTTTAACATCAGTCTCTACCTCCCTTCACAGTGTAATTTTTTTTTCTTCCTATATTTCTATGTCCCTGTGGGTTCCAGTGCAAAAGACATTCCAGTTGTATTGTTCTCAGGTTTTCTCAACGTATGTCCTATCCAGCGACAGCATCTTTTCTCCACACCTTGGTCCACTGGAACCTATTAGGTTCTCTCTCAAAGCTCTACATTTGTGTTTTTATCATATTATTTAATTATCTATATTCTGCGAATATAACAAGCAGAACAGCGCATAAATGCATTTGAATATAAATGTTACAGACAGGTTCTAAGAATATCTTGGGTAAAGAAAAGAACAAATGCATCCATACTTCAAGAGCTAAATATTGAAGAGGGTTGGCTAGTAAAGACAATAAAACAAAGAAAATTGAAATATTTTGGTCACTTGAAACGTCATGGAAGTCTAGAGAGAACAATAATGGAGGGGTATATGCCTGGGAAGAGAGGAAGAGGAAGGCCAAGGAGAAGATGGGTGCAGGATGTGGCAGATGATCTCCAGATGGATGTATCAGACGCAGGACATCTTGCTCAGGATAGGAAGGTTTTCCGGAGGGTTGTTATGGCAGCGAGGTTCCGCGAGGGACATGCCACTGAATGAATGAATGAATGAATGAATGAATGAATGAATGAATGAATGAATGAATGAATGAATGAATGAATGAATGAATGAATATTTTGCGAAGGCAACAAACGTGGAAATATTGTTAACAATCTGCAATATGCTGACGATGTAGTTTTGATCGCTGAAAATGAAACACAGCTGCAAGAAATAATGGATATAATCGTAACGAAAAGTGAAAACAAAGGTCTAAGTTTGAACAGCAGCAAAACAGAAGCACTGGTAGTTACCAGAAAAAAAAAATACAAATTATTATTTATAACGAATTACAGTTGCAAACATTTTCTCGTATAATATATTGGGCTCCGTGCGGCCAGAAGACTTATATCCCTCTAGTGACATAAAAGGCCTCAAATGACCTAATTATTGATTTTTATATTTCCTTAGATAAACGTTAGGCGCCTACTAGGTGGCGATAAAAAAAGATTTGAGGTCCCATGTGGGACAAATTTTTTCGTTTTTTTAAAGCCCCAACCTGGCTGTTGCCGGAATCCCTAATATAACCTAACTAATTAGTTAAATGGGGTTTCTTTGACCTCTCCACGCGTGATCCTCGTCTGCGTGGTGGTACTTTGTTTCACCGGATGTTTATCGATCTGTGTGATGCCATGTGGAGTAAAACTTCAATCAGTCTGTGAGGTGGCGACTCCTTGTGTATATGTCAAAAACCAACCAGTAGAACAAAACGTGATTGAAAAGAAAAATCAGAAACACTGTTAACAAGAACTCAGAGACAAACAAAAAGAGTCAAATATTAAAAGAAACAATCACTAAAAGAATTGGTAATTTAGTGTCTATATATCAATCTGAGGGTTGACACTGTGTTATCTTGGACGATATCTGCATTTACTTCTAATGTTGGGCTAGGCACAACGAAATTCACGCTTCACATCAAGTTTAAAGCTGAAAATCCGGATTATTACAAGTACAAATTCATTCAGAAGCATCCCACCCTAAACTTTCTCAAGCCTCTTCAGGTAGCGTCCCCACCCCTGCCCCCGAGACAAGTGGTATAAACCAAACAACTTCCAGAAAAAGCGCCTCCATTTCTCTGCAGAACGCCCCTATTGGCTACTTGACCTGTGAGTATTTTATTTCTTAAGAGCCAGGCACCACTAGTAACCCCCCATAGTGTCACCACTGACCTCGGGGGTTGGGTCATGGCGGAGCTAGACTTAAAAAAAAAAAAAAAGACTTTGGCTCTTAGGTTGACCCAGCCTTGAATGGGTCCCACGCACATTCCTTGGAAGAAAAAGCGGCCGCGTGATGCTGGCACATCACCAACCCAGTGCCGACTGGTCCTCAAAATTTGTTTCCGATTCCTTTAAAGAAACAAATTAAAAGTGTGATCACTTTCAGGTTGCTGATAGCTAGCCGAGGCTGCTAACAGTCTCCGCCTATATTTGTGGTCTGGGTTATTTGCGTCACTTTCGTGACACAATTCTAGTATTTGGGCCGTCTCTGGGCTTAATGCCTCCTTTCGAGTCAGACCGCTCGTCCTCTACCCTGTTGTTAACTGTGTATTTCTCTCCTTTTCCTTCGTGGTGTTTCCTCTTGGGTTCATTTCCCTCTGATTTGGCCAGGAGTATTTCGTAGGATAGCGAGCTTTTCTACACAACGTCCTTTTATTTATAGTTTCAGAATTTTGAGTATTTTATTTTCTCAAAAAGTACTGAAAAAGGTTTTTGATTTTGGATGGTTCCGAAATATGAAAATATTCCGCGTGTGACCATAATGGTCTTATAGTTGTCTTCCTGCAACAAGAACGGGTTAATTATGTCGTGGATATGTGTGTGAAATGTTATGTTGAGCCTCAAAGCGGTTCTATTCGCTATTTGTTATTGTATATTCTGGTTGTGTCGATTTAGGTTGGCAGCTAGGCTCCGGTGTGCGTAAATACCTTATACCCGGAGCACCCAGCTCACGTTTTGAGATCCAAATGTTCGGCGATGAGAATTGGGTACCGAACTCAAGTGCTCTCTGTGGGAAGAGGCAGGAAAGGGGGAGGGAAAAGGGGGCTGGAGGCCATTCAATATTTTCTCGTCGTTGCCGTCTCACCGGATTCTAGCGTGGCCTTTAGCCGGGATTATACGTATCACGTCACCAACCTTTGCTTACAGCCCACTGATGGGGTGGAATTGATGGTTAAGTGTTCTAGTCCTGTCAGTGTCTACAAAAGATAGGTCCAGCCCTATATACAGAACAGGCCTGAAGTGGGTAAACGAGTATTTTATTTTATATACAAGTCATACCCCCCCCCCCCCCCAAACCCCACAATGACTTCTGGAGCGCCGCCAAAAACGCAGTTACCTAATTATTGGTTTACGAGTCATGAACCTCCAGTGACTCTTCAAATCCCTTTTAATAAAAGTCCTAATTGTCGATTTTTAATTTTTTTTTTTAATACAGTCAAACAACCCCTGGCAAAACCAGCGCCCACAAAAATACTTAATTGCCGCTTTTTATACCACTTACAATTAAGCAGCCTAAAAATTATATGGCTAAGCACCAGCAAGGAGATCAAAATTAGAATTTTCAGAGCACGCTTCTTGTAACAACATCCTGGTGTGAGTCGTGGACTATCTCCCAGTCCTTAAGAAAGAGAATAGGGGCTGTTGAGCTGAAATGCTATAGAAAGATTCTCAGAATGTCTTGGACGAAAAAGAGGAGAAATACTGACATCTTGAAAGATCTGAACATCAAAGAAGAGTGGCTAATAAACAGCATCATGTCTCGGAAGCTGAAATATTTTGGTCATATCAAGCGCCACGATGGATTGGAAAAAATTATAGCAGAGGGCATGACACCAGAAAGGAGGGGCAGGGGCCGACCAACACGAAGATGGGCACAGGGTATAAGTGACTCATTTAGTATGAAAGTGCATGAGGCGGGAGAGCTGGCGAGAGATCGAGTTTCTTTCAGGCAGACCGTGATGAGAGCGACGTTCTGCAAAGGACCTGCTACTTCATGATGATGATACCACTTATATCTTAAGCTCCTCTGTGTGAACGAGTGAAATTTATTGTACGAATGTAACTTAACTTCCTTTGTCATGACTTCTGACAAATTTTAAACATAGCATGTTCTCAATATAATAAAAAGTCAAAAATCATAAGTAAATATCTAAAATAAACCTCAAACACTAATGGAACAACTTACCTGAATTCATCGAATATTTCATAGTGCTATTTTCTGGGTCCCTGGCTGTTATAATGATAATAGTTGTATTAATCGGCGCATTTTCGTACACACTTGTCGAGTAGAATGACTGTTTTTAGAAAAAATGAATGTGAACATTACAAAAGACGCGATGGCATAGTGCATGATTCAAATACTAGCTGAGATCTTGAAAAGCTATCAGTCTAAGCCGGAAAGGAAATAGAATGAGAAAGCTCAATGCTATCACAATCATGAAGTCACATAGAGACAGAAGATCAAATGATTTCGTCATCTAGTAAGAATGCAAAACAACCAAAGCCGTCGCTACACATGAAAAGATATAAAAGCAAGAGATCGGCCTAAGAGAATATGGACTGATGACATTAAATAACTTCTACATCGATACGGAATGACAATAGCCATTGCTACTCATCTAGCAATGGATCGCAAACTTAAGTCTGAATAGTAGAAACAAGCTCAGACCTACCCTTCCCTCGTATTTTCTAAAGTATGCCACAGACCCCATACTTTTTAATAAGCATTCAACTGTCCAGACAACAACGTCCTGCTATCAGGAATACATCAGTTAAAAGATTTAGTGTATTTGTGTTCTGTACATGTGGTTTCGTTGATTATGTAACGTACTGATGAAGGCTATGTAGCCGCAACGTTCACTGTCCATTTGTGTTTGTTATACTGTGAAGCTAAATAGTGTTTTTTTGTTTGACTTTATGTTTTTATGATATTTTTATCAATCAAACTGAAGAACTTATTTTCGTTTATAAATAAAAGGGGGAACAAAAACATGGCGGTATAAACTTATTTTTCAAATTTTTATCGCGGGCTCCTGATATTTGTTCTGCAGAGCACAAACCGAGGAAAAACTGGCACAGTGGATATCGCGTTTGCCTGCCGAGACAGTGGTGCCAGTTCAACTCTCAGAAATGGTAGTGTCTGTTTTCAATCAGTTCGGTTCTGATGTAGACCCGGCCTCATAGAAATGGGTATTAGATCATTTCCGAGATTTCTTGTGGTGGAAGAAGAGGCGACGAAGAAACAAACTAGTTATCCTCACCCCATTTTCTGTGGCCTGGACAATTGAATATTGAATTCAGAATCCACATCATACATAGCACTCGTAACGTTCACTTAAGCGCTCCGTCGCCATTTTCAGCAGCAAGCGCAGAGTCCCAATTCCGATTGCATCATCGTGACAGTATTTAACCTTTAAAGGTAATCGTCATTAAGTGACCACATCACCCATCTAGTGACTAGGTGACCACATCACCCATCTAGTGACTAAGTGACCACATCACCCATCTAGTGACTAGGTGACCACATCACCCATCTAGTGACTAGGTGACCACATCACCCATCTAGTGACTAAGTGACCACATCACCCATCTAATGACTAAGTGACCACATCACCCATCTAGTGACTAGGTGACCAATCTAGTGACTAGGTGACCACATCACCTATCTAGTGACTAGGTGACCACATCACCCATCTAGTGACTAAGTAACCACATCACCCATCTAATGACTAAGTGACCACATCACCCATCTAATGACTAAGTGACCACATCACCCATCTAGAGGCTTGACCACGTCACCCATCTGGTTACTAAGTGACCACATCACCCATCTAATGACTAAGTGACCACATCACCCATCTAGTGACTAAGTAACCACATCACCCATCTAGAGACTTGACCACGTCACCCATCTAGTGACTAAGTGACCACGTCACCCATCTAGTGACTAAGTGACCACATCACCCATCTAGTGACTAAGTAACCACATCACCCATCTAGAGACTTGACCACGTCACCCATCTAGTGACTAAGTGACCACGTCACCCATCTAGTGACTAAGTGACCACATCACCCATCTAGTGACTAAGTGACCACATCACCCATCTAGTGACTAAGTGACCACATCACCCATCTAGTGACTAAGTGACCACATCACCCATCTAGTGACTAAGTGACCACATCACACATCTAGTGACTAAGTAACCACATCCCCTATCTAGTGACTAAGTAACCACATCATCTATCTAGTGACTAAGTAACCACATCACCCATCTAGTGACAGTTGTTCCATAAAACTAGTAGTCTTGCACCATATGCCTGATGCGCCAGTGGTGGGTCCTCTTCTTCTTTTGTCGTCTCACTGATACCAGGTTGTAGCCCAGTGTCGCAGTTTCCTGTATTTGTCTTGCGCTTCTCGGATGGATTGGGTGATGAATTTGTTAATCTGTTTGCAGATTTCTGCTACATTATATATCCATTTCTTTCTTGGTCTTCCTCTCGCCTTCTTCCCAGATGTTCTGCTGTTTAAAACAAAAAAGTCTCATATGCAGTTTGGTCTGGCTACATTCTCATTCTTTGTCTTTAACCTAATCTAGACTTGGTCTTATTCCAACTTTTTCTCTAATGGTTGTTTACGTAATCCTGTCTCTTCTTGTGTTGTTAGTGACCTAAAGGAGACAGCCCATTTCATATACAGTTATTTTCTGTTCCAATGCCCTATTCCTTGTCCATATTTAGCACTGATAACATAAAGTAGGGATAAAGATGCTATCAATAATTTGCTGTTTGGCAGGAAGGGAGACACTCAGGTGTCTAAGCAGTGGGGCTAACTGGCAGCTGCCAATGGCGGATAAGGATACGTGATTATATTTTTAAATATCACTAGATAATGAGATCGTATGAAAAAGAAAAAGAAGCCGAAAACATTCAAACAACACATCCGTGATTTGTACTTTTTGATATACCTTGTACATATAAAACCGTATCAACAAGTCATCACTGATGAAGGACAGCTATTAAAGCTATTAAAACAATCCAATGGATTTAACTAAAGGGAGGATTGGACAGAGAAATAGAAAACAGAAAACAGAAGGCCAACCAAAAAAAAAGAATTAAAATAAAAAAGCGCCACTTCTGAGATATTAAAATATCAACATGTACACACACAAGTTGATTGTACACGGGCTATTATTACTAACAATACCAGACATGGACTTCTTCTTCTTCTTCTTCTTCTGCCTTTCTATCCCCCAATGGAGTATAGGCCCTCAACCAACTCACGCCAAGTCGTTATATCCTTCGCCATTACATGGAGCTCTCCCCATGTCCTCCCAATCTTTCTAACCGCATTCTCCAGCTCTCTTCTCCATGTGTTTTTTGGCCTTCCTTTATTCCTATGCCCCTGTGAGTTCCTATGCAAAGACATTCTAGTTATGCTGTTCTCCTGTTTTCTCAGTGTGTGCCCTATCCAACGCCAGCGTCTTTTCCTCACTTCCTGATCCACTGGAGCCTGTTTAGTTCTCTCCCAAAGTTCTACATTAGCCACTCTACCATTTTATTTCCTCTATTCTGCGCAGGCACCAGTTAATGAATGTCTGTAATTTATTAGTAATTGCCTTGGTTGTTCTCCATGTTTCCGCCCATACAATAGTACTGATTTGACACTAGAATTAAAATATTTTAGTTTAGTATTTCTTTTAATTTCTTTTGACCTCCACAAATTCACTAGTGCTAGGAAAGCCCATCTTGCCTTTTGTATTCTTATTTTAATATCTCTATCAGTTCCTCCATCTTTATCTACATTACTGCCTAAATAGGTGTACGACTCCACGTCTTGGAGTGGGGTGCCATTAAGAGAAACCACATTACTATTTGCCTGATTTATTCTCATTATCTTTGTCTTTCCTTTATGGATTTTCAGACCAAGCTGCTGTGATCTAGCATTAAGTATATTTAATTTATCTTGCATCTGATTCCGTGAATGGGACAGAAGAGCAATATCATCAGCGAAGTCCAGATCATCAAGCTGTTTTGTAGGGGTCCACTGAATTCCATTCTTGGTGTTAGCAGTTACTGTTTTCATAGTCCAGTCTATAGCCAGTAAAAATAAGAGAGGCGACAAAAGACATCCCTGTCGCACACCTGTTTTTATTTCAAATGCGTCTGTTAGCTTTCTGTTATGAAGAACTCGACATTTCATGTCTTTATATGTTGCCTTTACTAAGTTGATAATTTTCTGAGGGATTCCATAGTGCCCCATCAATTTCCAGAGATATTCCCTATCAACGCTGTCAAATGCTTTTTCATAGTCGATAAATCCAATGAAAAGTGGTGAGTTCAGTTCAATGCTTTGCTCTATTATAATACGTAATGTAGTTATCTGATCAGTACAGGATCTGTTTGACCGAAAACCTGCCTGCTCATCTCTTGACATTTTATCAATAGCATCTTTTAATCTTTCCAAAATAATTCTACTTAATATTTTTCCAGGAACTGACAGCAACATAATTCCTCTATAGTTTTCACACTCCTGTAGATCACCTTTTTGGGCAGTTTCATAAGATATCCTTCTCTCCAGTCTGCTGGTATTTCTTCGGTCTCCCAGACTTTACTGAATAATCTATGTAGCAATTCTGTTGATGTGTTTATGTTGGTCCTGATGGCTTCAGCTGGGATACCATCTGGGCCTGTCGCCTTTCCTTCCTTGAGAAGATTTATAGCTTTTCTAATTTCCTCTTTGGATGGTATCTCAGAGTTGATATCCAGTTCCATTTCTAAAAGCTGGATATCTGGGGAACCTCCGGGCCTGGTCTATTTAGAAGCATTTCAAAATATTCAACCCATCTGTCCATTTGATCTTTAGTGTTAGTAAGTACCTTTCCTTGACTATTTTTGATTGATCCAGTTGGCTGACTATATTTACCTACTAATTTTCTTGTGTTACTGTAAAGTTCTCTGAGGTTTCCTTTTGCTGCTGCTGTCTCTGCTTCTTGTGCTAGATCATTTAGATATTTCACTTTATCTGCCCTTATATGCCTCCTAACTTCATTGTTGGCTTCTGTGTATTTCTCCTGAACTCTAGCTTTAGCAGCTCTAGTTTTGCTATTGTTTAATTCTGCCTTTTTACTTTTCCTTTCTTCAATCAGTTTAATGGTTTCTGGTGTTATCCATGATTTATGTTTCCTTTCTTTCTTGCCAAGAACTTCTACGCAAGATTCATTCCAGATTCCTTTGATCTGATCCCAGCAGACTTCTGTGTTGACATCTTCAGCTAACTGCTGCAACACCTGGTACTTATTAGAGACCGTAACTGAGAACTGTTCCTAAATTTCTTTATCTCTGAGAAAGCCTACATTATATTGGTTTCTATGATTATAAGATGTTTTATATCTTTTTAGACATGGACTATCGTAGATAAACATAACACAAAATTACATGTGACATGAAATGTATAAGGAATGAAACGGGGACAAAAACAACTAGAAGAGACAGTCATCAATGAAGAACTAACAACAATAGTTGGCACAGTACAAGTAAATCGTTTTATAGATCATCAAAGAATCAACCAGTTTGGTCATCTGGTCAGAATGGGACCAAATCAGCCAGCAACTACTGTGTAGAATATGAAAACGGTAGGCTACAAGGTAAGTGGGCGTCCACGAAAGACATGGGCGGAGGGAGTAGCAGAGGCACAACAGAAACACAGTATGACATTTAACACAAGCTATACAACTAGCAGAAAACAAGAAAATACACATAACTCCCCGCTGCGACGCCTTGCAGCATCAGCAGTAGGAGAGAAGAAGAACAAGAAAAAGATTATACCTGAGAAAATTCAGGCATCCCGTCATTGACGTCAGTTATCGTTACTGTTACTGAGGCCATGCTTGTGGTTGACTTTTCAGAGTACGCGTAGATGAGGCAGTTGATAGTCTGCTGTTTCTCATAATCTAAATCTTTAGCTACAATGAGATCACCTGTTGAATCACATTGATTTCATAATAACTGTCAGCTTTGAATGCATGTTTACTCATTGTATAGTTAATTGTTACTGTTGGTGGTGGTGGTAGTGACAATAATAACAATGAACCAGATGTTTAGAAGCTCACTGGTTAATTAATTAGGTTTTAAATCGCAGATCCTTGCTAACATGTGGATCCAGAAGTAAACAAGAGGTCACTCTGGTGGGAGGCATTATTTACGTAAAATTAACCCCCAATCAAATTTATTTTTTCATACAAAGTGATCCAGTTGAGTTAAGTTGAGTTAGGAATTGACAACAGCAGTCGGGACATTCCCATAAGCGCTCTGTTCCCATCCCCAGCAGCCAGCGCAGAGTTCCAATACTAATGGTGCCGGTCGTAGTCTGGTTGTATGTCCGTCTTGCCCACCCTCTGAGCGTAGTGTGCTGGCCGAACCCTCTGGTCACACCCAGGTGCATCATTTTTCCCAGCCCATAATAAACTTCGTTGCTTAATCCCAACGTGCTCTGATAACAAAAAAAAAGGCCGAGTCGGGAGATGTGAATCAGAGTCATTGTACACGGTTATAAACCATAAGTGCTCTGCCACCAGTACGGACAGCTGATACGAAACCTTCCGCCTGTGTCGTTGTCCTCACGTAACTCTGTAGCTACAGCGACGTTCCTCCTTTTACCCCAGCGTGTCAACTCTGGTACCCATTCCCTAGAGGCTAGGTGAACCCCGGAAGCCGCCCGGTTTCGAACACCGACCATGGCTGCAGCGAGTCGCAGCTGGATTTGAAAGCGAGCCTCGTATCGACTTCGCTAACGCGGCTCAGATAACATCTGCCTTGTAATGTATAAATTCACCACTCAGTTGTGCAGATCTAGCCAATCTGTCTGCCTGTTCATTCTCCACCACGCCTGCATAGTCTGGAGAAAAGATTCAAAGCATGCTCACTACCGTGACCTTGCAAGTGAAGCTTGTCACTCTGCTCGAAGCAATCCTGTCTTTACCTTTTTGAAAAAGAGATCCACTGCAAGGGTACGTATCTCATTCTCTACTTCCTGTTTTACCGCTTCGGGTGTTAAGAGAGATGAAAGGTTCAGATTCTGGCTCTTATGGCCGATTAAACCATAGACACATCGTGCTGTTGTAGAGTTTCTCTGATGTTATTTTTCCATATTATTCTTGGACAACCTTGTGCTCAACATCTATCACCGCTAATATGGGATAATAATATAAGATAATAGTAGTTTTATTATACGTAATGAAAAGGGAGGTGATGCTATAAGCAAATGGGTAAAATATGATGAAGTATGGTAAGGTATATGGTGTTATGTTTACAGGAATTTGGCATACATATCTGGACAATGTAGTAATGTGTTATTTCACATGTTATTGGCTATGTAATTGTCTAGACCCCAAAGAGTACCAGCTGAAGGAATATAAGTATACATGAATGAGGCTAGATGGGAACGCACACTTTCCCACGTTGTTTAATATTTTCATTGATTATTGATATTGGTAATGCAAAGACTGAAATGCAGTGGTTTTGTCACGCATCATTTGTGCTATGAATATGAATGAAATATGTAAAGATAAATAGTAACACAGGTAGTGGTAAATTTAAATGGAGCAAATTACAGCATATATGATGCCTGTCTCTTGGATTTATATGACTGATCTATGTATATTTTAGATTTATTTAGATAGGTCATAGTGTCTTAATATTAACGCTCCTATTTGCCAGAGAGAGCTGACAGATTGTCAAAGATTTTCTAGGTTTTTTGTCTTGCATTGTTTGTTGGCGTCAGGTACATAGTTATCCAATTTAAATAAGACTATTTTTTGTTGGTGGTGTGGTCTTGTGAGTTTGTGCATTGTTAGTGATGCACACAATAAATTATTTTATTTGGTGAAGCCAGAAAATTTCATTTTTTTAATTGTTTTATTCAGAACTGATGTTTTGGGTTTAATAAAAAAAAAAAAAACAACAACAACGATAGTGTGAGAGTGTTGTCACGTGTATTGATGTGTGGACCTTTGGGTTGTCACGTGTATTGTTGTGTGGACCTTTGGGTTGTCACGTGTATTGATGTGTGGACCTTTGGGTTGTCACGTGTATTGATGTGTGGACCTTTGGGTTGTCACGTGTATTGTTGTGTGGACCTTTGGGTTGTCACACTTTTTCAGTGTAGTCTGCCTCTATGGGATGTGCCTTCAGTTATCTGCTATTTGCGCAACGGATAATGCGTCTGACTACAGATCAGAAGATTCCAGGTTCGAATCCTGGCATTTCGTATAATTTTTCTATTTGTCTGCATTAGTGTCTGCGTGTATCTGTGTGTGTGCCTATGTGTTTGTATGTATGCGTATGAGTTTGTTGGTGTGTTTCTGTGGGTGTGTGTCTGTGGGTGTGTCTCTGTGTGTTTGTCTGCGTGAGCATCAGCGTATGTGTGAGTGTGTGTCTGCGATTGTGTGTGTATGTTAGTGTGTCTGCGTGTGTCTGAGAGAGAGAGAGAGAGAGTGTGTGTGTATCTCTGTGTATGTGTTTGTGTGTGTGTCTATCGACACCTGTGTATGTTTGTGCATGTGTGTGTGCGTGTGTGTCCGCGTATGTATGTCTGGGTGTATCTGTGTATGTGATTGGGTCTGTGAATGTATGTGTGTTTGTGTGTATGTCTGCGTTGGTTTATGTGGGTGTGTCTGTGTGTGCATGTGTGTATATTTATGTATGTGCTTAGAAAGTGTGTGCATGTGTGTAGGTAAGCATGTATGTGGGTAAAGGATATGTGTTTACGTGTGTGTGTGTGTGTGTGTGTGTGAATGAATGTATGTGGGTGTGTATGTATGCGTGTTTAAGTGAGTGGGAGTTCGCGCGCGTTTGTGTGTGTGCGCGTGCTTGCTCAAGTGTGTGCATTCATTTTACCACCCATGCTTTTGTGTTTTCTCTTAATATATCGCAGTATGCATATTATCATATAAATATAACTTACTTATTGATAAAATACAACTGCTGTGTGAAAGATGGGTGTTTTGAAGGGCCGTACATAATAAAGTTTGTTCGTCTGGAGGTGACAGGTTCGATTCCCGGCACGGTAACTAAAGATTTCGATTTTTATGTTGCCTAGTGTGTTCTTCTATCTTTCTGCTTCTTTCTATGAGTATCGATCAATAAATTTTCTGTTACTCTGTCAATATATAATAAATGAGTTTTACCACTGTGTGCACGAAGATGCACGAGTAGTTAAAAATGGTGGATTGGGTGATCTTTTAGCCCTTGGAGAGCGATGGACTTGCTACGTAAACACACATACCTGAGGTTCTGTCTACCATTAGAGAGTCGGGGTTGCAGCTGCTTGTGAAGATGATCTGGGAGGCTGGGGTGTTGGGTTGATCAGGGTCTGTGGCATTAATTCTCACTACAGTCGTTCCTAACATGGCGTTCTCGTTGACTTCTGCAATAATACAAGTTATCGCTTTCATTATAACATCGCAAGTCAATGAGATTTCTCACGCTTTTGAGCGTCAGGCAAATAGATCTAGATCTTTATCTTTATAAACTCGACAGGTAATGTGGCTAGTTAACATCGGGATGGCCGCCTTTACTTTCCTGTTCCTATCGGCGTCATTGGCTTAGGCGTTGCGAAAGCGCTTCGTAATGCCGGGTGCCAGGTTCGATTCCAGCTGCGGATGATTTGTCTTGCGTTGGTTTCGACCGTGGTACCGAAAGCTAACCTTTCAGAAGGAATGGCAAACTGCTGAACATAAAATTTGCCTAGAAAAAAAAAAACAATAGTTAAAAAATGCTGGTGTTGGTTCTGCAATGTCGTGTGAATGATACGCAGATAGCTTAACATTACCTGGTAGTCTTTTAAGATTGTGTAGACTTTGGAGCCACCTCCACCAAGACCGGTTCAAAGGCTGGTTAAAAAAAGGAGGAGGGTCTGGCTAAACCTGAGTGCTTCATACGTCTGCGGAAGGAGTGGGTAACCATGAATCAAACAGACGGCCTGCGTAGAGACTGCAAAGAGGCATTCCCTTCTCCATGAAAAGGCACACAGGCCAATTACCTATTTGTCTAAAACTATGATTACCATTTGTTATCGCAGAGGGAAAAACCAGACGGATCTTACCTATATACCCAGTGTAGAAGATGATTGCTTAACTATATAAGACCTGAAACCAAGTTCATTTTTGAAAAACATTTCTCTCGATGTGGATTGGAACCCTGACTTTCAGGTCAGCAGGCGAGCATCTAGCCGCTACGCCACGACGGTTCTCTATAATAAAATATTAGCGATATCACGAGAACGCTCTGCGTAACAATTTATAAATAAGTGTTTTATGCAGTTAGGCATTGGAGGCTAAGAACCAGGGAACAAGCCCTTCAGAACAAACATGGTTGATAACATCCGACAGTCCTTGGCTGACAGCGGACTGGAATCGACCAAAGCCAAAATGAATATTTTTGAAAGTTGATTGTTGTTTTACGAATCGACATCATAGCACTCGGGATACCCTCATAAGCGCTCAGTCCCCATCTTCAGCAGCAAACGAAGAGATTCAATTCAGATGGCTCGAAGCCGGAATCGCATCGGCTAAGCTGCAGAAACTGAATTCATGGAACAAGTACAGTGAAGGACGTTTTTCCACGCTTGATGGGCTGCGTGGTCTTGGGACTTGGTGTCCGCCTCAAGTGCTAGAGGTTCCTGGTTCAATTCCCGGTATTGGGTTGGATTTTTTTTTACGTGGACTTAGACTTCTAGTAATTTCCCTGGTCTCTGGATAGTGGGATGGGACGCCCTTGGCGGTTGGAAATCAAAAAGATTAGCCTAACGGCGCTGACCGGGCAAAATTGCAAGTTAAAAATCTACCCAAAGACTTTCGGATTCTCGCCGGTGCACGCGGGTACCCATAAGTGCTCCGTTTAACTTCTAAATCAAGCCTGAGTCTGAAGAATCTGAGCGCAGTGCACGAACTCCGTTGCAGCGGGGTTCAGTTCTACCCAAGGGCACGGCTGCATGTGAAGCAAACATAACAGCAAAACTGATTAGAAAAAGGATGGACAGAAAGGCGACTGCAGGAGATCCCATCCCTGGCACAACACTCATTCCCTGTCCTCACTGTCCAACAACTTTTCAGGCCCGCATCGGCCTCATCAGTCATCTTCGTGCTCATACTTGATGATAAAGAGTGGTCATCATCATCTTGATGGACAACACACACACACACACACACACACAAACACACTATTATATTATACTGTGTTGCCTAACCGCCGCAACATGGCGGCTCCGGAAGACACGGATAGATACACTAATAAGACGCTTACCTGCTTGAATCGTCGGCTCGCTCATCACCGGGGCATTGTCATCGACGTCCTTGACGGTAAGCACCCCAGTAACAGTCATAGAAAATGCTGGGGATCCGCCATCATACACTAACACAAATGCCTGGAAGGTATTAGGCTCTTTATCATAGTCAATCTGCCTCAGGATGAACAGAGAACCGTTGGTAGCCCCGACGCCAATGGTGTCTGACCTGCTGTTGGAGCTATTGCCTTCCCGTCCAGATGTTGAAGAGGAAACGGTAATGTTAGACATAATTGTGCTTATTCATAGAGGACACATACAACACACACTATATGTTATATCCTTCCGCATTCGCCGCTGTTCAGCGAGTTAAGACATATGTTTTGTCCCAGCTATTCAACATTACACTTCAAGTTAGGCAACAAGGAATACGTCATGATACCAGCTTATGCACACACACACACACACACACACACACACACACACACAAAAGAAGACGCAAACGACAGAACGAGAAAAAGAAACAAATAAACAAACGATGGAGACAAAAGAAAGAAAGAAAGAAAGAAAGAAAGAAAGAAAGAAAGAAAGAAAGAAAGAAAGAAAGAAAGAAAGAAAGAAAGAAAGAAAGAAAGAAAGAAAGAAAGAAAGAAAGAAAGAAAGAAAGAAAGAAAGAAAGAAAGAAAGAAAGAAAAAAAAAAGAAAGAAAGAAAGAAAAAGAAAGAAAGAAAGAAAGAAAGAAAGAAAGAAAGAAAGAAAGAAAGAAAGAAAGAAAGAAAGAAAGAAAGAAAGAAAGAAAGAAAGAAAGAAAGAAAGAATGAAAAAAGAAAGAAAGAAAGAAACAAAGAAAAAAATAAAGAAAGAAAGAAAACAGTGCTTATAATGAAAGCTCACCTGGTATGCACTTTTTGCAAGTTCGGTCACAAGAAAACGAAGCAGGAGGTAAGAAATGAAACAAAACTTGAAAAAAAATTTTCCACAACTGAATATGAGCCATAAAGAATTTATTTGGTCCGAATCCGAATTACCCATGGGTCACTCCAAGTGTTTTTGATAAAAAAAATGAGTTGCCATGGTAACTGATTGACTGACTTTTTACCCCACTAGGACATCACACAAGCGATAAACACCCGGTGACACAAAGTGCCACCATGCGGACGAGAACCACCCGGGGAGAGGTCCCAGAAACCCCTTTCAGCTGTTAGGCCATATCCATGGCTAAGCCATATCTATGCCTCGGCTATACTCAGGGTCCCCGGCAGAAGCCAGGGTTGGACTTCAAATAACGAAAAATTGCATCCCTCATGAGGATGACGGATGATCAGTCAAGGTAACTGTCCGGGAAAAAAGGTCCCTCACTTCAAACTGTTCTGTAAATAAAAGACTTAAAATGTTGAATGTAGATTTAAGAATTGACATCCCAGCACTCGGGACACTCCCATAAGCACTCCGTCCCCATCTTCAGCAGCAGGCGAAAAGTTAAAATTCCGATAGTACCAGTAACAGTCTGATTGTATATCAGTCTCGCCCCTCCCCTGAGTGTCGAGCGTCGGCCAGATCCCCTTGTCACTCCTCGCAGTGCCATTCTTCTCAGACCGTAATATTCCTCGGCACTGTTCATTTGCTCGCAAAAGGCCCTCACAACATCCAGCTTGTCATATATCAGTTCACCACCAAATGGCGCAGAACCGGTCAGTCTATCCGCCTGCTCATTTCCTAACACACCAAATAAAAGACATTAAAAAATAAATGTTTCGGACAGTCGACTATAAATTAATAAATGGGTCTCAGTTGATACGGAAGGCGTGTCTGGGACAGAACTGTGCCAGTAACTATTGGGAAATGATATATAACACATATGTGAAACAGACTTACACGAGTAGCTATTTAAAGAAGTTTACAGTACGTGCATGAGCCAAAATTATTCTAGTAATAATTCAGAATAAAAAGTCATATATCACTTGACTGGGCACAGTAATATCAATAACTAACACAAAAAAAGGGTGTATAACACGTATCTAGAATAGTTTTACTAAAAGCTGTCTAGAACAGATATATAATAAATACCTGGCACAGAGTACTAGCATTCAGAAAAGGTGCAAAAGTCGCTATCCCAATAATTCAGGATGCAGTTGTTGGCTGTTTTTAAGCCCCACCCTTGCTCTGGTCGGGGGCCCTAATATAACCTAACAGGGGAAGGGGTTTTCTGGGTCCTGTCCCCTGGTGATCTTCATCCCAATGGTGACTCTTGTGTCACCGGGTGTTTATCCCTGAATGTAATGACCTGATGGGGTTGAACGTCAGTCAGTCCGAAATCGTACATAGCACTGTCAATCGGTCACAAATGGTACATAACACTGTCAATCGCTCAGAAATGGTACATAAAACTGTCAATCGCTCAGAAATGGTACATAAAACTGTCAATCGCTCAGAAATGGTACATAAAACTGTCAATCGCTCAGAAATGGTACATAACACTGTCAATCGCTCAGAAATGGTACATAAAACTGTCAATCGCTCAGAAATGGTACATAAAACTGTCAATCGCTCAGAAATGGTACATAAAACTGTCAATCGCTCAGAAATGGTACATAAAACTGTCAATCGCTTAGAAATGGTACATAACACTGTCAATCGTTCAGAAATGGTACATAAAACTGTCAATCGCTCAGAAATGGTACATAAAACTGTCAATCGCTCAGAAATGGTAAATAACACTGTCAATCGCTCAGAAATGGTACATAACACTGTCAGTCTGTCAGAAATAGTACATAAAACTGTCAATCGCTCAGAAATGGTACATAACACTGTCAATCGCTCAGAAATGGTACATAAAACTGTCAATCGTTCAGAAATGGTACATAAAACTGTCAATCGCTCAGAAATGGTACATAAAACTGTCAATCGCTCAGAAATGGTAAATAACACTGTCAATCGCTCAGAAATGGTACATAAAACTGTCAATCGCTCAGAAATGGTACATAAAACTGTCAATCTGTCAGAAATGGTAAATAACACTGTCAATCGCTCAGAAATGGTACATAAAATGTCAGTCTGTCAGAAATGGTACATAACACTGTCAATCGCTCAGAAATGGTACATAAAACTGTCAATCGCTTAGAAATGGTACATAAAACTGTCAATCGCTCAGAAATGGTACATAACACTGCCAATCGCTCAGAAATAGTACATAACACTGCCAATCGCTCAGAAATAGTACATAACACTGTCAATCGCTCAGAAATGGTACATAACACTTTTTTAGGACGAAGTAACACTATTAACTATTCAAAAAGGGGCGATAATTCTTCTCTGGGACAGAATATTGCCATTAACTGCAGTGAAACTTCGTTTAACCGTCAGTTTCTGTTTTCCGTCATTCTTAAGGGGGGGGGGGGGGGGGGATGTGACTATAAAATATCAATCTTTAAACAAAAACCTACAACTATACACTTAGAAGCAGAAACAAAGCTATGAAAGTGCAAAGACTGATTTGAAATGCAAGAGGAGCCAACTGCAATACAGATCCTATTTCCGCGTGAGTCACGGAACATCGTGGGGTAGAAATACATTACCTTGAAAGAAGCAGAAAGGAATGCCATTTTTTTTTTTTTTAATAACGTAGGTTTGTAGTATTAAAAGACATTTCTGTACATGGCTACTCTCACACTCAAGTTTCTATTAATCGTTTTGGGGGAGGAAAAGCCCTTGCGGCTTCCCCAGTGGGTTCGTTCCACGGCTGTGTCCTACTGTTCACGAATGCAATTTTTAAAGAGATCCCTGGGGATCGTCGTCGGAATCACAGAGTTCGTGCTCTGCGCGGCGATCTCATCAGGAGCTAGCCGTTCTGCGGAGAAAGACCAAGAATTATGGGATAAAACCCGGTGCAATGAAGTTGATCCTCTCGACTTTACCCTTTTAACCTCTAATCATATAAGGTATATGGAGGTTGTACGGGGTATCGCAGATTCGCCCAGTTGCATTGTCACCAGGTAATGTCAGAATGATAAAACCTTCAGGTAGCGACCTAGATTAAAAAACAAAAGGAAGATGGATGCATATAACTAACTAATTGTTACTACATCACTTAAAATAAATTATTATGCAGTGCCTCACCTAAAATAACTTGATAGGAGACTTTTCCCCCTAGACCGGTGTCTTTATCTGTACAAGACAGTGTTGCGAAGCTTGTATATGCCGCGACGTTCTCATCCAATGTCCCATAGACCAGGTTCTGCTTGCAAGACTAAGTTATTAGGTATAAAAACAAAAATACGTTAGCTGAATATCCTTTACGGCAGAAATTTCCCAACATCACAACATAATTTGGCAATCTTTCGAATAACGGTTCCATACGAACTACGCAGACAGTTAACCCAAACAGAGCCTCACAACACAGATAGTTATCCCAAACAGAGCCTCACACATATGTGAAAGTCGCATTTTTGTTGCGGCGATTCAAGCGTGTCAAAAGTAGTATTAACTGCGCACGACATTTTCACGGAACGCAACGGATTCTTTTACGGCGATTAGATGGCGGCAAAACAAGGATTAACTGCATACGAAAAAAATTACCGACACGCTGACAATACTCCCGACAGCGCTACGCTACGGCAGGGCCTGAGTTTTATGTAAGTTGCCGATCGCTTTTCGCCGACTATAGTGTCACCTCCGAGAGTATCCCCCGCGCTGCGGCGCGGAGGGGGCTAAATTAGATGGCTGGGACTCACGACCAGCAGCTACCGCAGCTCCTGCAGCTTCCTCCAAAGTATTTGCTCTCGGATGTCGCACTATAGTAGCAGGACAACACTCAGTACCTACTTTTTTTCCGTCGGAACTTTGGCGCGTAGCCTGCAGTCGATTCGAACAGCAGATGCTGGAGTTATGAAATAACGCTCATAATCTCTAAATAATTCTCATAACCTCAGGTTGATATATTTATATAATAGAGGTAAGCTCGTCTTCTTCTTCTTCTTCTTCGCGTTCACTGGCTGTAAATTCCGGCAGAAAGTTCCGGTTAGGTGTCCATGTCTGCACTTTAATCTTCTTGTTCCAGAACCCGAGTGTTATGTACATATCCGTTTAACACAGCGGTTTTCAACCTGTGGGTAACGACTCCTTTTTGGGGTCAAACGACTCTTTTACACGAAGTCGCCTAAGACCGCATAAGTCCATCGGGAAACACATATTCATTGAAGTTATGAAGCAACAACGAAAATTATTGTATGGCTGATAGTTGCCACAACATGAGGAACTGTATTAAAGAGTTCCAGCATTAGAACTATTGACAGCCACTTGTTTAGCAGATCTGGCAAAACTGTATGCAAGTTGTTGGTTCCTTGCCTCTCAGGCATATGCACTCCGACTTCGAAGGAATCTCCTAGTTAGTCGACTCTTACGACATGCTTGTTGGGAAGACAGTGGGCTATTCTTCTTTTTCTCCTAATAGGGCCCTGGAATCCATACGGACAGAGGTGAGCTCCAGCCACAGTATTACGTTATCCTGTTATCATTGTAACAGCGCTGAAGGGTACTTTGGCGCACTATGAAAACGTAGCAGAGTCGGCGGGCCTATGCGGCAGGGCCATTCAATTAGGCTCGAACATTAAAAAGAGCAATAATACTATACAAATGGCAGCGATCCGCGAGCCATTTGCTAGACCTCTTTGCGGACCAAATTGTTTCCGCGGACCGCCAATTGAACAACACACAGTGTAATTGCCCTTTGGGTTTAAAACGTGTTACCACACCAGTGCATAGTCTGTTTCTCAGTATTTTTAGCACAAAATGTTTGTTTCCTTTCGTCATTATCATCAGCATCATCAAGTAGCAGGTTCTTTGCAGAACGTCACTGTCACCACGGTCTGCTTGAAAGAAACACGGTCTCCTGCCAGCTCTCCCGCCTCGTGTATGGTCTACCGTGTAAGACGTCGGGCAAGATATCGTGGCGAGACGAACAGGGACACAAACCTGTTGTCTTGTAGGTAGATATGGTTTTCAGTCCTTTTTTGTGTGTGTGTGTGTTCACCGGCTGTGGAAAGTCCTGGTTTTTCGTCAGTTTAGTCTTTAGCTTTGTGCTTGTGCCTCAGTTGTGCGTGTAAATTCTTTTTACTGGCTTTTTTGTGTGTATGCAGTTGGTTGTTCCTTGCCGTTCGGGCAAAAGGTAAGAAAAAGCCTTCTTCTTCTTAAGCATTCCGAGCCCTTGAGGTTAATTGCTGCAGATATCACCCGCCTCCATTTATCTCTCTGGCTGACCTTCTCTTTCCAGTTGGTGACACTAAGTGTTTGCAGGTCTGTCTGGATATTATCTCTCCATCGTCTTCTTGGTCTCCCCTGTGGTTTACCACCATTTATCTCCCAAAATTCTTTTAGGATGCATTAGGCAGTCAGGTCCCCACAAAAAAAAAAAAAATGTACAGCCCAAGTCGATGAAGAAGAAAAATTGGGGAATCTTTTGTTCTGTAAGAAGTAAGTTTGCAGTAAAATTCCTTGCCGAGAGAACTGGTGTGTTTATTTTTTTTTTTTACAAGAAACAGAGGGATATATGTAGCACATACCTTTAGAAAACCCTTTAAAAACATTTGAAGCAATGTTTTTTTTTAAACGTAAAAGTAAGACAAAAGTAAAGAAAATAAAGAAAGCAGCATTGAGTTATATTAACCATTTGGTCCTAGCTCCCATATCTCTGTATAGAAATTAGCTTTTGGTGGGCGAAAATGTCAGTATCTTGGCTTTTAAAGTTAGTTGCATATCCTTTACAGGACGTTGCAGAACCAACCCCAGCATTGTTTGGCTGTTGTGGCTTTTCTAGTCAAATTTACATTCAGTAGTTTGCCATTGCTAACTGAACGGTAGGCTCTAGGTAAATCTATCAAAGCCAACGCAAGACGCAAAGCCTGCAAGCACCTGACACCCGGCATTACGAAGCGCGTTCGTAACGCCTAAGCCACAGACGCCAACCTCTTTGCTTTACTCCTTATAATATTTTCCTGAAGTCCAGTTTAGGTTCGGTCAAACTAGAAGAAGTTTTTAAAAATATTTTTCAATGGGGTTTCTGACACATCCACAGCCCTAACAAGACTAACTAAGGCTCTAACACATCTCCGTAACCAGTGATACCATTGACATAAAATGAGACACACATTCAAGGGTACTGATCGGTACGTATAGAAGTTAATGGAAATATATAGTCATAAAGTGAAAGTTAGTTATCCTGTGCACATCTTTTAGGGCAGCGGTTCTCAACCGGGGCTCTGATGAGCCCTTAGGACTCTACGTGCACTTCCAATGGGCATCGCCACCCGTGCAAGAAAATTAACATACATTTATTAAAATTAGAGATTAAGAACCAGAAACACAACAACCCAGTGGAATCTGCTGCTACTAGCTCCACAATTGTTGACAGACAACAAGACTAAGCGGGCCTGCCATTCGCTCAATGTCACGTGCCCTTCCCGGACCTGCCTGGACACGAACGTCCTAGTGAATTTCGTTTTTGCACCCGCTCATTGGAATAGTTTTGACAATTCCTAGGCAGGTAATTAATTTGTACGAGGTGCCACCACGCGGATGAGGATCAATCGGCCGAGGAGAGGTCCTGGAAACCTTGTTCAACCGTTAGGCCATATTTAAGGCCCGGCTATATTTAGGGCCCCCGGAAAAAGCCAGGATGGGGCTTCCAAATATTGCATGCTACATAATATTATCGAGAATTCCTGGAATCCGCTCGAGGTACATAGAGGATGAACGGACGGTATACAACACTAAACGTATAATTGATTTAGTACTTACACTTGGATTTCTTGAAGATTTTCCCACGAATTTTCTGTGTATTAATGTCTTTGTCACTATTTAGTTGTGGTGCATTATTCATTATTGTATTAGATAGTTGTGTTTTAATTTTACGAGTATTATTAAACAATACATTACTGATTTAATCAGTTATTATTGGTTTTCAAGTAGGTAAGTGTTATTAACTCTCGACTTTATCAAACTGACGGTTTAAACAAGCTGGCAGTTCTATCTATCTATCTATCTATCTATCTATCTATCTATCTATCTATCTATCTATCTATCTATCTATCTATCTATCTATCTATCTATCTATCTATCTATCTATCTATCTATCTATCTATCTATCTATCTATCTATCTATCTATCTATCTATCTATCTATCTATCTATCTATCTATCTATCTATCTATCTATCTATCTATCTATCTATCTATCTATCTATCTATCTATCTATCTATCTATCTATCTATCTATCTATCTATCTATCTATCTATCTATCTATCTATCTATCTATCTATCTATCTATCTATCTATCTATCTATCTATCTATCTATCTATCTATCTATCTATCTATCTATCTATCTATCTATCTATCTATCTATCTATCTATCTATCTATCTATCTATCTATCTATCTATCTATCTATCTATCTATCTATCTATCTATCTATCTATCTATCTATCTATCTGTCTATCTGTCTATCTGTCTATCTGTCTATCTGTCTATCTGTCTATCTGTCTATCTGTCTATCTGTCTATCTGTCTATCTATCTATCTATCTATCTATCTATCTATCTATCTATCTATCTATCTATCTATCTATCTATCTATCTATCTATCTATCTATCTATCTATCTATCTATCTATCTATCTATCTATCTATCTATCTATCTATCTATCTATCTATCTATCTATCTATCTATCTATCTATCTATCTATCTATCTATCTATCTATCTATCTATCTGTCTATCTATCTGTCTATCTATCTGTCTATCTATCTGTCTATCTATCTGTCTATCTATCTATCTATCTATCTATCTATCTATCTATCTATCTATCTATCTATCTATCTATCTATCTATCTATCTATCTATCTATCTATCTATCTATCTATCTATCTATCTATCTATCTATCTATCTATCTATCTATCTATCTATCTATCTATCTATCTATCTGTCTATCTATCTGTCTATCTATCTGTCTATCTATCTATCTGTCTATCTATCTGTCTATCTATCTATCTATCTATCTATCTATCTATCTATCTATCTATCTATCTATCTATCTATCTATCTATCTATCTATCTATCTATCTATCTATCTATCTATCTATCTATCTATCTATCTATCTATCTATCTATCTATCTATCTATCTATCTATCTATCTATCTATCTATCTATCTATCTATCTATCTATCTATCTATCTATCTATCTATCTATCTATCTATCTATCTATCTATCTATCTATCTATCTATCTATCTATCTATCTATCTATCTATCTATCTATCTATCTATCTATCTATCTATCTATCTATCTATCTATCTATCTATTGTCTTCTTTACTTTTACCGGGTTGCAGCCCAGTGTCGTGGTTTAAAATATTTGTTTTGTGCCTCTCGCGTGATTTGAGTGACAGTTTTCTGGATCTTCTGGCCGTATTTAGCTACTCCATCTATCAATTTTTTTCCTGGGTCTTCCTCTGGCCTTTCTTCCTGATGTTCTACTGTAAAAGGCCTTATAGACAATCTGATCCTGTTGGTAGTTAACATTTCTAAATATAGAAATATAGTTTATATTTCTAAAAAACGTCAAAGCTAGCCCCCCCCCCCCCTTCCCCTTTCATATCACAGCTAATACCATCACACGACAACGGCGGAACCAATTTCAGTTAAAATCGGTATATAACAGGCCTTGACCACCGGTTAGTTTATAAGCTACAAGGCGTTCATGTGTTGTTATTGTTGTAATTTTTTTTTTTATTATGGCGACGCTTGTAATTGATGAAATCTAGGTGTGCAAACTAGTTAGTATAGTTGGCTGACAGTTTTAGAAAACTAAATAAAATGAGTCCATAAACATTGCCACAGTTGTTGATAAAAACATCAAGATGTCTTCTTTAAAAAAAAAAGCAGTGTACTGATTGGAGTACGGTAGGCAGGTAGGTAGTTGTACCCTACCAGAACATCACACAAGCGATAAACACTAGGTGACACAAAGTGCCGCCATGCAGATAAGGATCACTACCCCTGGAGAGGTCCTAGAAACCCCTTTCAGCCGTTCAGGCCATATCTATGGCTAGGCCCTATTTATGGCCCGGCTATATACATATTTAAAAGCCAGGGTGGGGGCTACAAAATAACCACACACTAAAATTTGCATCCCAAGAGAAGTGACGCCTTCTACTGAGACTGGAGTACGTGAAAAAAAAGAAGCTCTCTGTTGTTTTCCTCGTACAAAAACTTCTTGGATGAAATAAACATCAAGGCTCAAGAAGAGGGAAAAAAAATGTTTAGGCGCATCTCGAAACTTTGCAATACTTCTCTGAGCATCAATGTCCAACTGCTCAAGAGAAGGTGTTTAGTGACTTTCAATTGGTGCCGAATATGTTCAACGTGAATAACAAAACACAACAGCTCACAGCTAACTAAAAATAGTTTAAAAGCAACAATACATCAGAATCTGGGCTGCATGTGAAGATGAATTCAAATTTTTGAATGAGAAAGCAAAACTAGTTAGTACTGCTGAATTTCTCAGCTACATGTGTCTGTGAAGCAGGATTCTCTGCTTATCTAGCTATCAAACCAAAAACAATACATGCAAACAAAACACACACACACAAAACAAGGAACATAAGCGGCTTGGTGGTAGAACGATACACGTTCGCCTGCTTTTAACATCAATTGAACCTTAAATTAAAAAATAAAATGCAGAACAATGGGACCAGTGTCTATTATTAAAAGTTTATTATTCGTTATTCTATGGAACCTTATTACTGCTTTTACTGTGTAAGAAGAAACTCCACAGGGAAGCATGTACAACAGGAGTCTACCAATCATCAGCAGAAGTGATCCCTCGTCAACAAATGTTTCGGCCCCCAAGCTCCTAGACAATTTCAGAGGGTGGGCCCACCTGAGTTCATGAAGCTCAGGGTTGATCTGCTCCTGCTGTACGTATTACCGGATGTTATCGGACAGGAACAAGACGAAAATAGTGACTATGCAACAGGTACTGTGAGATTCGAAGTTTATTTATAGTCGCTGCTGAAGCATATTAGAGCAGTAAGCATACCAGAATGACCAAGTGGCAAGCTTACGGTCGGTTTATCGGACACAGGTTAGACTTTTTGGCAAATATACTGTAATGTAAATGGTTTCATGTAGGGCTGTACCGAATATTAGCTTCGTATTCGCTTCGGGGCCGAATAGTGGACCTAATAACTATTCGGTATTCGGCCGAATAGTTGTGGTCGGGTCGAATACGAATAGTGGTTACCTTACACCCATTTCTGGATTGGTGGAAAATAAACATATCAAGATTTCCCACCTTTGTTCATACTGTCAAGCGTTATCTTTGTGCGTTATCTTTGTGCACCACATACGAGCGTACTTAGAGAACGTCTGTTTAGTACAGCTGGAAATATCTTCAGTGAGAAAAGAAGCTGTCTTAATGCTGACATGGAAAAAGTTTTTTTTGAAAGCTAATGCCGCTTTCATGGATCAACTAAGCTGTCAGTGACAATTTACAGGTTTAGTTACTTGTTTTAAAACTAAGAATACTTTCATTCCTAGGTATTAGTTACCACAGACTGACTGACTGAAGGATGAAAAAACATGAAATGTTTTTAAATGTTTACTATTCTGTACTACATCATGTGAAGTAAAATTTCAGCGTAGATTTGACGTTATGGATGTGTTCTTTTTTTTTTTTTTTTAGATCCATTTTGTACACTATTCGAAAGTGAAAGAATGGGCCTCAGTTTGAATAGTTGGAAGACAGAAGTAATGGTGGTATCAAAGAAAAGAATTATTCCTAAATGTGTTATAAAAGTCAAAGGTTTTATTTAGGAACAAGTACAGAAATTTAAGTATCTGGGCACATGGATAACCTCAGATGGAATATGCATTACTGAAATGAGAAACAGAATAGGACAGGCAAAAACTGCATTTTAAAAATGAAGAACATCTTATGCAATATATCTTTGTCATTGAAGGTGAGAAAAAAAAATCTTGCTTGCTACATACATCCAGTTTTAACATATGGCTGTGAGTCCTGGACGATCGGTAGAAAGGCCTAACAATTTTTTTGAGGAGTCAGAGATGTGTTTTACAGAACAATGCTTAAAATACCTTGGACAGTCACACACACACACACACACACACACACACACACACACACACACACACACACACACACACACACACACACACACACACACACACTCACACACACTCACACACACACACACACACACACACACACACACACACACACACACAAAGCGACCAAGAGGTTTTGATAGAGACGGGAGACAAAGACAAACACTCACAGACATCAGAAGGAGACAATCATCAGTTTTCGGCCATGTTATAAGATGAGGGAAAATGGAACATCTGTGGAAGGAGGGATAGAGGAAGACAACGAGAGAAGATTCTTAACAGTCTTGTTACATGGTATGGAGGTGTGTCAGCACACGAACTAATACATGCTGCAGAAGATAGCAGATTGTGACGAGGCATAATCGCTCCTGCCAGTCGGCAAAGCACCTGATGATGTTGATTCACTATTCGTATTCGTATTCGGCCGAATAGTTGGTCCAGCTATTCGTATTCGGTCGAATAGTAAAAATCACTATTCGGTACAGCCCTAGTTTCATGTAATAAACTTTGGGAAAACGTTTATGTACACAAAGTGTTGACAATATTAAGTGTAATGGTAGCAGCAGAATTTTTTTGTTTTGTTCACTATTGTGATAGATTTTATATTCTTTAAATATAATTTAATGGACATTGTGCAACTGTTTGCTTATTTCTTTACTTTAAATTCCGTTACTGTCTCTCCCTATTTTTCTCGCCCCGTAACATTACATGCACACATCATTAACTAGTGAGACATAGGGGCAAGGTGGACGCAGGTGCTCTAGCAATTTACTGATTCTACAAAGGGCCCTAAGAGTCAAAACTGTTAGGAACCGCTGCTTTATAAGATCTTGCAAACCAGCCCAAGAATTTGCTGATTTTATTTGGTGATTTTTGCCTTCAACAATGTGCCATTGCTTTCCAAACGTTTTACACTCAGTCATTGTTGACATCAAGACATAGCGGTCTGTTACAGACATACTACAAAATCAACACTTTATACTGAATTACAAAAAAAAAAAAAAAAAAAACTGTTTTCGGGGCGATGGTTAGTGGTGCGAGAGTCGCACAGTGAAACAAATCAGTGCCTTAATACGTAATATCACCAAAGACAGCAATGAAAACACTGAGGGCATCGTTCATTGTGGATACGGCACACAAAACAAAAACTGAAAATTAGGATCAGAGTTAATCACACATAAGTCACAGTTTGCTGTGTGGAGATAACAGAATACCTATTCTAATCTCAATGGGGGTACATTCTCTCTTACCGGTGCATTGTTGTTGCCGTCAATGACATTGGCGGTGATCGTACAGTCAGCAGTTAATCCGCCGCCGTCAGTAGCTCTCAGGGTTAATGTGTACTGGTTAGCAGTTGTGTACTCAAGAGGCTTGGCCAAGTACATATTACAGTTTGCTGCATCCAAAGAAAACATACGGGCCTGATTGCCACCTGTAGAATTTGAAACACGATGAACCAAAATGCAAGTTCTGCTGATTGTTTCCCCTTTACCTCTCTTCTTTCCCTCATTAATTAGTCATTTCCTTGTGAGATGCAATTTTTCGTTATTTTAAAGCCCCACCCTGGCTATAGCCAGGGGCCGCAATATAGCCCGGCCAATAATATGGCCTAATGGCTGAACGCAGTTTCCGGGACCTCTCCACGGGTGATGCTTATCCACATGGTGGCACTTTGTGTCATCGAGTGTTTATCGCTTGTGTGATGTCCTAGTGGGGTAAAATGTATTACTAACCTTCTTCCCCTGTGCTGCGCTTTACTTGACGGTTTTGCCACCTCTGAGACTACAAGAATCTCACCCGGGATGATTCCCAACCGGGCAAATATTATATGCCACGTTCAAATGAGTGAGTGGCTAACGATTGTGGATCTAATGCAAGGTCTTTTGGCTTTAATCATATACGCGTCTTTTTTTTTTCGCTCCATCTGTTACAGTCATGACTGATGTATACTATAAACTTTATAAGAAGTGCTAAAAGATTTTACCCACTAAGAAAACAGTGAACTTGCTTCAGAACAGTACTTGGTGTAATAGCCATGGACTCGGCTGATATACTGAATGCGCTATGAATAGAAAGACGTTTGCAAGGAAAAAGTGACTGAATCTGCAGCCCTGTCCAGACTGAAAGAACAGCAAGTTAAAATGAATGTGGCTAGCCAAGAGCACGTTGCGGGAAGCCAAGAAACCAACACATAACTGGTGTCAAGAGCCGCTACATGCTGCGGGATTTACTGAGGAGGGGATCCAAGCACTTATAGATTTAGTCTCTGTTCCGATAGGATAATCTATTGACTAACTAACTCGATGTAAATTTTAAATGCCCTAATTCTTTTTTTTAAACTTGACTGGTTTATGTGACAGCTCTTCTTTAAGACTGATGTGTGGTTTGCTGTGATGCCAAGCCCTCAGGCAGCATCCTGAAGTGAGAGACCGGACGTCAAACCTGTGAGACTAATGACCGACCATGATCGTTCACGATTGCAGACAAGACAATTAAGGTGGTGATGATTATGACGATGACTATGAAAACCATCTTGATGATCTTTTTCTTCTTCTTCTTCTTTTTCTTCTTCTTCTTCTTCTTCTTCTTCTTCTTCTTCTTCTTCTTCTTCTTCTTCTTCTTCTTCTTCTTCTTCTTCTTCTTCTTCTTCTTCTTCTTCTTCTTCTTCTTCTTCTTCTTCTTCTTCTTCTTCTTTCTCTTCTCTTCTCTTCTTCTTCTTCTTCTTTCTTCTTCTTCTTCTTCTTCTTCTTCTTCTTCTTCTTCTTCTTCTTCTTCTTCTTCTTCTTCTTCTTCTTCTTCTTCTTCTTCTTCTTCTTCTTCTCCTCCTCCTCCTCCTCCTCCTTCGTCTTCTTCCTTGTCTTCTCCCACTGTCAAAACCGACGCTGGACGATTTGCTGCCAAATCACCCACAGTTGGTATCGAACTCTGCACTTAGGCATTACGAAGCACTTAGCTAATCATGCGAAGCACTTCCTAACGCCTAAGATACATGTGTATCACAAAATTTAAAAGCTATTACTTACTGTAAAACGTTGTATCCAAAAGTTGTATTTAAAAGTTGTATTCAAAAGTTGAATCTCATGGGGTAACAAATACAGCAAGATTTTATGTTATTTGAGTTTCAAATCAGGTTGCAGAACTAAAATCAATATTTGTTTTTGGCTTTTTTTTTTTAAACTAGGTAATATTTGGTTTATTAGTTTGCTATACGCCCTTAGAATGGATAAATCAAGACTTCCTTACCAAGCCCTCATTAGGACACCACAGGAGAAAAGATCTCGTAGAAGACCAAGGGAAACCCTAGGTAGAACTATCATCAGGGAAGGCTCGCTCATGGGCCACTCAAACATCCAAGACCTACAACAGATTGCAACGAACCGCCATGCATGGAGAGTCATGACCTCTGCCCTATGTGCCGCACTCGACACAAGAGGAAAGACTAATTAACTAACTAACTAAGTTTGCTATTGCTCTTACAAAGATACACCTTTCTAAATCAATACAAGGCGGTCTTCCGCAAAATCGCTTACAGCTGGCACCGAACCAGGTACATAGGAATTACTAAGCATGTTCGCATCGCCTAAGCAACAGACGCATAATGTGATTACAGAATAGATAATTAACTTACCAATGAAGTTGTATCCTATTGTCCCATCAGCCGTGCTGCTATCGTCTGAATCTGTAGCTTTGCAGCTGTAGATAAGACTGTCAACTGCCGTGTCCTCGGGTATTATAATAGGACTTAGACATGAAGTCATCTTTGGGGGGTCGTTTGACGACACTGCAAGAAAATAAATAAGTAAATAAACGTACATACGCAGAATGTAGGAAACATTGTGAGGTAGCGTCGCCGCCTATTATTTAGCCAAAGGTGCTTGATAGCTATTTTGCATACATTTGTTATTCTGTGCATCTGGCTATTCCATCAAACCTGGACATCGGTCCTCAAGGGGAGGGACGAAGATAAAAATCGCAAATTTTGACCATTTTGGGTTTCCGTACATAATTCACAATTATTAATAGAAGAAGACAGCTGTGCAAAATGTGTTTTAAAAAGGAATGTGTTTTAAATCTCTCTTTCTGCATTTGCTGAAGCATTTACAACTTATTTATCTGAGTTTTAAAGCTCATTATACGTGCAAAAACTTTGCAAAAATTGTATCTCGACTTCTAGTTAACTTAGAAACTTCCTTTAAGGTGTAAATTGTTCCGTTTTGTGAGGCGTGAACAACAAATTTTCATGGCTCACAGTATAAAAGACAAATTTTCCTTGGTCCATTCATTCTTCTAGTACGAAGCAGGTATAATTTAGTTCATTCTTCCCCAGAAAGTATTTTTTTTTAACCAAAATATTTTTAGGCCAGAAATTTAAGAGAGTTACAATAATAACACTATCACAAATAAAGAGTTAAAGTTAACACTAAAAGCTAAGGGAGTTGGTGTAACAACTGGATGTGGCATAGGGAGTTAAAAAAAATTTATAATGAAAACCCAGCAAACGAGTATTCGGTTGTCTGGTGATGAATAAATTAAACAGATAAATTTTTGTAAGTTTTAGGCTGTTTCACGCGTTTCTCATTGTCCCTGTGCTGTTGTATACTGACGAAAGCTTTCTGGCTACAATGTAATTTTTTGTTTCAAAAGGGGGTAACTTTGTTTCATGTTTTAGATGCAAGAGAACAATAGGTGGGCAACGACCCAAGATGGAGGACAACATCAAGAGATAGACCGGCAGCAGTCTGGGCCACAAAAATAATAAGTGACTCAGAAATGTTTAAGTTACTGTGTTTGAATTTGTAAACTCCCCGTGTCGGTTCGCAGAGTATACTCTTGAAAAGCCTGTCGTAAGAGGCAACATTGTGGGGATGTTTGTTTCGAAGACCGAGTGCATTTACGTAAGAACGAACAGCCTGCTGTCAAAGTAAGCCAGATCTGTAAAACGGATTTGCGTACAAATCTTAAGTTCTGGAACAAGACCAAAGTCCAGAAGTGGAGAAACATCTATAACTTTCTCGGATGATTTTACAGCCAGAAAGCGCAAAGAAGAGGAAAGATAAATGGGTGAATAAACGAACAAATTGATTATAATATAAAGCAGGTGAAATATGGATACGTTCTATGAACATACATATACAACATACATACTATATAAAGACATACAGACATTACATCGGTACTATAGATGAACATACAGACCTAAATCGGTACGATAGAGGAACAAACAGACAATACATCAGTATGATATATAAACATACAGATACTACACTGGTACGATAGATGAACATACAGATGCTACATCGGTGCAATAGATGAACAAACAGACACTACATCGGTATCATATATGAGCATACAGATACTAAATCGGTACGATAGATAAACATACAGATACTGCATCGGTACAGTAAATAAACATACAAACACTCCATCGGTACAAAAGATAAATATACAGACACTACATCCATACCATAGATAAACGTACAAACACAATTCATCGATGCGATAGATGAACATACAGACACTCCATCGGTATGACATATTAACATACAGACAATCGGTCGGTACGACTCACAGCCCAATGTAATCACAACCCTACATAAGCCTGGCTTTTGCTGCGACACTGACCCACTCCTTTCCTCGTCTAGTGTTATGAAGCCCACAGACATGTCTAATTGTATCTTCGGCTTGTGCTATCCATGACTCTTCTCTCTTCAGGCTGTGACCATTTAGCTCTGCCTAGGACTTCATGCAGGAGTTGACGTCAAAAACGGGGACATCATCATCAGTCATCAGGTCCTTTACAGGGGGTCGCTCTCGTCCAAATACACATGAAATTCTCTCTTTCTCTGGCTAATTCTCCAGCCCAATGCATCTTCGGTATCCTGTATCCACTATCGGGGAGGGCTGCCTCTGCTTCGTTTTCTGTACTTCCATCCCTATTCTCTCAAGGCTACCATAACGTTTAACCTGCCCAAAATACCTCAGCTTTTCGGGACAGAATGCTTTAAATGAGCCAATTCTTCTCGATGTTCAGAGCATGTAGGGTGTCGATGTTTTTAGTTCTTTTTGATACATGGTACTCTAAGAATCTTTCTGTATCAGTCAAAAGCTCCGATTTAAACAGTACATACAACTACCTTTTATAGTACATTTACAACTTTAAAATAGTATATTATGGTTATCAGATGGTGTAAGAAAGAAGCTTCGTCAGGCGCGCAGATAAGGCAGTGGTCATCAGATCCTGTAGCTTGTGCATCAGGCTTTGTTCCAAGCGTAATTATGTTACCTTTGATTTGAAATTACAGAAGCGAGCCTGGTGAGGAATCATGATGCATGGCCAACAATGCTGTCCAGGTTTTTTGCTCAGGAGAGGAGGTACATCGTCCCTGGCTTTAATTAGTATCGCTATGGGCTGTGGTTCTTCTGCTTCTCTATAACACAATAGCATCCTCTCATCTGAGTGACTGACATCCACCCCAACAGTACCGTACAACCAGCGATAAACACCCAGTGAAAAAAGTGACCATATTCGGATGAGAATATCCAAGTACAGGTCCTAGAAACCCTGTTCATCCCTTAGGTTATATTAGGGACCCCAACTACAGCCGGGGTAGAGTTTTTAAATAATTGTTTGTTACTGCGTCCCATATTGGGGCAACATTTACTCTTATGTGTGAGAGAAGTTTAACCCCTCCAAGATCATACAACGAGCGACAAATATCCAGTGACACAAAGTGTCACTATTCGGATGAGAATTACCCGAGTACAGGTCTCAGAAACCCCTTTCATCCATTAGGTTATATTAGGGACCCGGACTACAGCCGTGGTGGGGCATGGAAATAACACTGTCAGGCCTACGCGAACGTATAAAGGCACCATAGGGTGATGATGATGCTAGCATCGATGTAGCAAACACCCAGGCTAGCATCAGATCTAAATCCTGACGCTAAAGGTCAAAGGGTATCTAGAGTGACGGGAGAGAGGAGACAATACCTTCATCATCCTTATGTGCCCTGCTGACTGGCGTGCCGCGATCAAGCCATTTCCACATTCTGCGATTTTCAACAGCATGTTTTAGTTCGAGTTTTGTGTTCCTCTGTCTCTCTTTCCAATGACCTTTCCAGTGGTCACGACATGTTTCAGCTGGACTTTGCTGTGCTATCATACCGAGAGGCGGCCTCATCAGGCGGTACTGTAAAAGGGGCAGGGGGACGGCATAAACAGCGATATCAAAATACAGTGTGAACTTTCGATCTGACAGCGCGAAGATATTAGAGGCAACATTTTGAAGACTTGCATCATTCTTAGAAAATCTACCGCACGCGACTGTGTTCCAATTACCTTCTTCTAATATGACACCCACCCCACCCACCACACCCCCGAAAAAAAAAGGATTAAATCTATCTCTTTCTCATGTTTGTGGAAAGCTGTAATCGTACCCTTGTCTCTTTCAACACACTTAGGTTGCTCTTTTTGGCTGTCCAAGGAATTCTAAGAATTCTTCTGTCAAACCAAATCCTCGAGGCCTTAAGACATTTTCTAGCTAGGTTATTAATTATCAATGATTCACAATACGTTGAAAATGGCACTATAAACATACGATCATTCTTTTTCTAACCTCCAATTCCATCGATTTATTGCATAAAATGTTCTTACCTGCATTAAAAACAGCCACTATGATGGAAAAGAACACAGAAAATCTACAATCCATGCTGAATGAACACCATAAACAACACAGCCAGTACAGCTCAAAGACCAAATCCTATCTACCTCTTACACCCCAGTTAACACCCACCAGTAAATTAACTGACTACGTTCTAGTGCTGGCACTTCTGTTCTCGATCGTCACTAATCGATCGATCGCTTATCAGCACGTGGTGCCATATATTTAGACAGGCCAGGTATGTTCTTTGCCTACTGAGAGAATCAAAATATCATGGTTGAGTAACTCCGTTAAAATAATTCGGTTGGCCTGCCGGCTTTCTTGGCTGTAGGTGAAAATCAGTTCGCGAGGCTTGTTTTTAAATCAGCAGTAAACCTGTAATGGAGTACTTTCTCTGGCAGTGGTGTCGCACTGATGTGGCAATACACTGTGTGCCAAGGCCAATAGAGAATGCATAGTATTGTAAAGATTCCTTGCTGACTTATGCTGATGATGTCCCACAATTCACGCCCACGTGATTTGATTACCTATACAGTGGTGAGAGGAAAGAGAAGTGGGAGTTCGTAGCAAAGGCCAATGGAACATCTTTAGTTCAAGACAGCCTGGTATACGACACCACAACATCTAGCATGAAAATGGGGGTGGAAAAGGTAATTGCAGTTCTCCTGTGGCTAGAGAACAAGATGCATACACATGTCGTAATTGTAACAAACTCTGAAAGCTTGCTGAGAAAGGTGAAAAGAGGAATGTTTCCAGCAGAGTGGCTAGCTACACTGGGAAATTGTCACGGGTAGTGAGTATATTCTGGATCTTTTCTCCGGGCTATGCTGGCATGGTGGGTAATGAACAGGTAGACAGATTGACTGGATCTGCAGCACTGGGTGGTGAATTGATTCATTACAAAACAGATGTTGTCAAGGCCCTTCGGGAACAAGCAACGGAATCAGTAGAGAAAAAAGATTATCAGTAGAGAGAGAATGAGGCACCTGGGTGTAACCAGAGGGTCTAGCCGGCTGACTACATTTAGAGAAAAGGCGAGACGGATATTTAACCAGATTGTGACCGGTACCATCATTTTCTAAACTCTGCGCTGGCTACTGTAGATGAGGACGGAGCATTCATGGGAATGCCTCGAATGCTGTGATGTCAACTCTTGACCCAACTCAACTCAACAACCCTGTCTCACGGTTATAGTATTTTAACTCAATTAAGATTCAAAGATAGTTACTCAATAGCCCACAGCATAAGGGGGCAGAATTTGTTGAAGAAACAGATGTCTGCGACTAGAAGAGTTAAAGCAAAACTCCCAGAGCATATTTTACAAGACTGCTGAGATTGCCTAGTCGGCGGGAGGAAAAATGATCAACAGAAACGACCAATCTAGAAAAGCTATGAGCCACAAGTGCCAACCTCGAGTCTTGTTTTACTATATTGGCCCTGCACTGAGAACGGATAAGACAAGACTTCCCCACCAAGCCCTCATATGGACACCAGAAGGGAAAAGAAAACTGAGAAGAAAAAGAGAGATCTTGCGTAGAACCACCATCAGGGAAGGCTCAACCATGGGCCTAATGAACATCCAAGACCTAAAACAGGTGGCAACGAACAGTTAGACTTGGAGAGCTATTACCTCTGCCCTCTTCATAGCCCTGTAGTCAAGAGAAAAGACTAAGTAACTGTATTGTTTGTCACCCACGCTGGAATCGATGCATGGAAATCGCTAGCTTAAAAAGACGGTCAAGTTAGACGACAATCCGTATGTGATCATGATTTAAGAAACGACGTCTAGACACTCGAAAGCGAATCAGAAGGTCGCTCCTAGGAAATAAAGGCGGACGGCGTGGTGCTGACCAAATCACCCATCTTGTGCCGATTGGTGTAAAAAAATTAGGTCTCACCCCACATACCATATAAGCCTAAAGGCGCCGAAAAGGGTCCTTTACTTTTTATGTGAACATTAATAACAAGATCAAGGCAGCTAACACACTAGATCATTTCCCATCCTGAATACAATTATGAAGTCTAAATCAACACCCTCACAGAAATCAAAAGACCTTCAATTTTAGATTCGTACTAAACACAAAAGACTTCAAAGATATATGTACAAGAATTTCAAGACTGAACACTCAGAACTTCGCCCGTGTAGACAGATACCATAAAATATTAAACAATTACTTCAGACAAGCTGTCGGCATAAAAAAGAGAGGACTTGAAATTAGCCAGTTACAATTAGCTGTCTCCTCATTGGATGCGATTTTTTGTTATTTTGAAGCACCATCCCGTCTTTTGCCGGGAGCTCTGAATATAACCGGGCCATAAATAAGTCGATATGGACTAACGGCTGAAAGGGGTTTCTGGGACCTCTCCACGGATGATCCTCATCTGCATAGTGACACTTTGTATCACCAGTCGCGTGTGTTATGTCCCGGTGGGGTACATCTACCTACCTGTCTTAGCCAGTTACATAATGCCATCCCCGTGTGGGATGCAATCTTTCGATATTCGAAGCCCCACCCTGCCTTTTTTCCAGGGGCTCTAAATATAGTCAGGCCTTAAATATGGCCTAACGGCTGAACGGGGTTTCTGGGACCTCTCCTCTGGTGATCCTCATCCGCATGGTGGCACTTTGTGTTACCTGGTGTTTATCGCTCTTTGTGATGTTCAGATGGGGTACAAATTATATACCTGCATACGTTAGCCAGTTAGATTCAGATGAAAGTTACCAATATGGGTCGCAATTTTTTATTTTAAAACCCAACTTAGCTGTTGCCAGGAGCCCTAATTTAACCCAACGTATGGGTCAAACGGAGTTTCTAGGACCTATACCCAGGCGATCCTCATCCGAATGGTAACATGTTATGTCACAGGGTGTTTATCGCTTGGTGAGATGACCTGATACGGTTGAACGTCAGTCAAACAATCCTAGCTGGTTACTATTCTGCCGGCATAGATAAAATAAAGAAGCAGATTCGTTTTGCAAAAACGTTCGTCAAAGAGAGAGAGAGAGAGAGAGAGAGAGAGAGAGAGAGAGAGAGAGAGAGAGAGAGAGAGAGAGAGAGAGAGAGAGAGAGAGAGAAACTAGTGACTTCAAATCCGCCCATGCGAAACGAAATGTTTCTATAACATCAATCTTTTTAAATTCCACGGCAGTCGAATGACGCCTTACGTCACAGTCAAGGATGAAATGAGCCCACGGAACCGATTCGATCGAACCAACCATTTAACTGCCGCCTAGTAACGGCATCAACAAACAAGACTGCATTAAAAAAGGCCTGGTTACTTTGTTGCTCGTCTGATAAGAGATTTTACGTTACGTTAGGGCGTATTTCTGTGAAAGAGAAGAGGAGAATGCGAGACTGAGTGGGGAGAGGGGGGAGGGCAGTTATGTTTGTTTGTTTTTGTATCCAAAAGCCATGAGCTGTTAACCCTTAGGCTGGGAATTATGGATATCGCAACCTTCCGGTCTTGATTCCATTGTAAATACCGTAAATCTGGAAGAAATGTGACTTTTCTGCCTACCCCCGGGAGTGAACCCGAACCACAAGGAGTTCGTCACCCGGTCACCGCGCAATTCGGTTTAGCCACCTGCGCTAGAGAGCCGGGCTGAGGCTGTTATAAGGGTATGGGCTGAGTCAGATAAGACCATCTTTCTAGTATTTTGGGAAGAGGGAGGGGCGAAGTGACATGGGAAGCGAAGGCGGCCGGTGTGAATGTTATCACATCAGTCACCCCTCTAGTGCCTAACAATTTGTAAAATCTATGGGTTTAGCACCATATATCCGACTCGTGTCCGACATGGAAAGAATCCATTACTGTAGTTACCCTAGCAGTGATACAGATGACTAGGGCAACTATCCAAGCTTCTTGTATGTAACTAAGTTACTCCCTGGCTCCATAAAATCCCTAGCTTCTACGTTTTCATTTGTCCTCATAGTCACTTTTATTCATAATGTGTCTGTCGAATCAAAACTGAAATATGACTACGACTATGACAACAACTACAGCAACAACAACAACAACAACAACAACAAACCAATAATATTAATAATAATAATATTTATGATAATAATAAATAACGGGAGCAGAGGTGGTAGAGTGGCTTGGGTTCGAATCCACATCACGGGAATTTCTTTTGTTTCCAAAATTGACCTCATATCCCAGGTCGACTCAGCGTAACATGTGTACCGGGTAAAGTCCTGGGAATTAAAGACGTTCGTTAAGATATTTAGTACATCACTCACGGAGTGCTGCTTGGTCTACACAGAATATTGTGAGTCTGACTCGTAATTCCAACGTACCGCGATCGAAACCCACTGCTGGCTGTGTGGATTTGTATCATGGTATAGGGCGTTGCAAGTGGACCCAGCCTAAAATGGGTACCAGGATGGCTGTCCTGTGAAAATAAAGACGGCAAACGTAATTATGACCACATTACCTACCTAGGGCCGATGGTCTGTGAAAATATGGGATGCTCTTCCCAGATACCCGAAGCGCCTTTCGTCAATAAAGGTACCTTTTTTTTTTTTTTAATTCAACTTATCATATGCCAAGAGCGCCACTGGTGTAAAAACAAGGTCGTTTAATTTAAATAACTGGTATACAATGTTAAACATAATTGTAGTCTCATAACACAGACTGTCTTTCTGCTGTAGAAAAGGTCCTAAACCGTGGGATCCAGGGCCCGGCCTTGAAGCGATCACATCAGGCGGCACATTAAAACAAAAACACAAAAAAAAAAAACACAAAAAGGATGGAGTGGTAAAAGCAACGAAATCAAATTATAATACAAACTTTTGATCTGTCGGTGTGAAACTATTAGTGGCGGCATTTCTACGTCTTGCAACATACTGAGAAAATCTACCGCACCGGACTGGTGATAGCAACCACTACAGGAGCCTTGCCTTCATCAGTAGAAGTCATTCGAAAATGTTTCGGTGCTAGTTACGTTTTGGTCCGCAAAAAGAGAGTGACTTCCTTTCCCACTCATGCCTCGTCGGGTAGCAGGGCCTCTCCTATGTTGCGCGGGTATCATGTATTCCATATTGCCAACGCTCTAACTATTCTCTTTTTTCTCGTGTTGTCACCGCTCCCATCCATGATTATTTTCATATTCTACTACTTGCGCGATTGTTTGGGAGTATACAAACTGGGATGTTTTTCTATTCTTGCGTTCGTTGTCAGTGGCTTCTTTTTCTGGAAAAAAAAGGGGGGGGGGGAGGGGGCACCGCCAACGAACGTAGAAATACAAAAACATCCCAGTTTCGATAATCCCGAACAGTCGTGCCTGCGACGCTTTTCCTTGCTGAACATCTTGCCTGTACACAGGCGTTCGCAGCGCCTTAAGGAGACTCACGACATTACAACTTTACAGAAGCATTATTTACAGCGAGCGAACGCCGAACGAAGCTATATCTTTACATTTCCGAAACATAGGAAAGGCCCTGCGACCCGACGAGGCATGAATGGGAACGGAAGTCACTCTCTTTTTTTTTTTAGACCACAACGTTACTACTTCTAATCCCTACCTCTTCGACTCTTTTCCATGTCATGATTCCAGTGCCTCGGGACTCTCCTGCTAAGCTTTCCTGTCCTTGCCGACAAACACTAGACATGAATATCGCTACAAAATGGAAATTTCCAGCGGCAGAAGAGCAAGAGATAGGCAATGATACAGGTGGGAGGACTACATCAAGAGATGGATGAACAGCAGTTTGAGAGAGTGTACAACCAAGACAAGAGTATTTTGAGATCCATTGCAGCCAACCTGCGTTGCCGAGACGGCACCTGATTGTTGGACTGAACGCTATCGACACTTAGTCAATAATGATCGCCACTAGTGCGTGTCTACCAGCCATCCGACACTCTCAAAGGCTTCCATGACAGTCTTGACCAGGCGTTCCCAGTCTCATGGTCACTACATGTGAGGTGAGATATCAGTAAACCAGTTATAGGTAAACCAGATATCGGTAAACCAGATATCGGTAAATCAGATGTCGGTAAACCAGATATAATTAAACCAGATATTGTTAAACCAGACATCGGTAAACCAGATGTCGTTAAACCAGATGTCGTTAAACCAGATGTCGGTAAACCAGATATCGGTTAACCAGACATCGGTAAACCAGACATCGGTAAACCATATGTCGGTAAACCAGATGTCGGTAAACCAGATGTCGGTAAACCAGATATCGGTAAACCAGATGTCGGTAAACCAGATGTCGGTAAACCAGATATCGGTAAACCATATGTCGGTAAACCAGGTGTCGGTAAACCAGACATCGGTAAACCAGATATCGGTAAACCAGACATCGGTAAATCATACTTGATTAATATTATTTTTTTTTTTTTTGGACGAAGCCGAGAAGCGCCAAAGGTTTTTTTTTTTTTTTTTAACGGCTTGACTACTAGCCGGGAGTACCGTGGCGTAGCTGCTAGACACTCGCATGCGGATCGGAAGGTCATGGGTTCGCTTCCTGGCGGAGCTGGACTTTTTTCAAAAATGACTTTGATTCCCAGGTCGACCCAGCCTTGAGTGGGTACCAGGTGCAGACCCAGGAAGTAAAGGTGGCCTGCGTGATGCTGACCACATCACCCATCTTGTGTCGATTGGTCTATTAAAATATAGGTCTAGCCCTATACACCTAAAGGCGTGGAAAAGGGAACTTTCTACTACTGTCAAATTTGCCTAAAGGGGAAAAAAGCTGCTTAACATAGTCAGATTTTAAACTGCCTAGTTTATGACATACTGTAAGTATCATCATTATTAACAAATATGAACACTATCTTCAGAAGACAGAAAGGAAATAGTCACAACAGAAGTGAAATGTTTACATGCAGTACTAGGTGTAACCAGGAAAGATCGATTTAGAAACGATTATATCAGGAGTAGAGTCGGCACAAAACCAATACTAAACTATACAGGTCAACAACAAATTGTTTGGCCATGTAACAAGATTGGCATGAGACAGGGCACCGCATAAAGCAATGTTATATAGATATAGCAGTAACAGAACGAGGGGTCAACCACGAAAAATCTGGCCTGCAGGAATATCAGAGACATTGAAAAGTACTTTATACAAAGCGAACAGAAGGGCTCGTACCAGAGATTTCTTCCTGTCCTGACGCCGCGAGGCAACCAGTAGTAGAGAACAAAAAAAAAGGAAAAGAAGAAAAAGTGTCATTACCCGGTTGTGGTGTTATGTTTCACATAGGAATCACATTCTGTTCCTCCATGCCATTCTGCCCTGTGCAGTCATTTCTAAATCGTAGATAAAATCCTCTTCAGCACCTTTGGACTGTCTTAACAATGTTCGTCTTCAGCTCTCTCTTGCTAGTTCTCGTGTCATCGATCCATTTGCTTTTTATTTTAGTGCCTGTTTAGTGAGTCCCAGACCCGGATGATGAAGATGTTTAGTCGTAGGTCCAGCTATCCAAGAACAACTGTCACATAAATTCGTATGACGTAGTGTCATCATCATCATCATCATCATGTAGCAGGTCCTTTGCAAAACGTCGCTCTCATAACAGTCTGCTTGAAAGAAACTGGGTCCCTCGCCAGCTTTCCCGCCTCATGTACTTTCATACTCAAGGAGTCACTTATATCCTGTGCCCATTTTCGTGTCGGTCGGAGCCTGCCCCTCCTTCCTGGTACCATGCCTTCTGCTATATTTGTTTTTCCAATCCGTCGTGGCGCATGGTATGACAAAAATATTTCAGCTTCCGAGACAGGATGCCGTTTATTAGCCACTCTTCCTTGATGTTCAGATCTTTCAAGATGTCAGTATTTCTGCTCTTCTTTGTCCAAGATATTCTGAGAATCTTTCTATAGAATTTTAGCTCAAAAGCCCCTATATGTCGCAGTGGAGGTGGCTATAAATAAAAGGCTAGGTGTTCGTTTATTTCGATACAACTGTATTGACGTGTATGTGAAGTTCTTGACCTATCGGATTTATTGGCTTTTAGATTCCACCCTGTTTAAACCGCTGTAAAATAGCCCTACACACATGAAACAGACAATCAAGAAGCCTTTAGGATTGACACCAGCATAAAGCCCAACCAGAAGCGTAAAGAGAGTTTGAAGTACGTGTACAAAGTCCTTTTGGCAATTTACTGAACAGTTATTTTATTATCATAGCGTCTTTCAAGCAGTCGTTGCTAGTTACACAGGCAGTCTAATGTATTTGCAAACATACTTTAAAACAAGCGTATTTTATCCACCGTTTACTTTTCCGTCTTCTTGTTCTGTCCATTGTCTACCACTGGAGCATAGGCTCTCATCCAACTCGCGACTGGTCGTCCTGTTCATTGCTACGAAATACACTTCATCCCTTTTTAAACTCTCTAGTTCCATCTGAGTGATAAAATTTGCAGGAAGGCCAAAGCTACGTTATAATGACAAGTGCAAACGCTACCTGAAAAAAAAATATTCAACATTAATTGACACACTTGGAAGACAGATCGAGGGCAGACCGAGTCCTTTAGAGGCAGACAGTGAAAGACGGATTGTTGCAGTTTTAAAGAGGTTAAATGTAGCAAAAAACAGTCAGGAGGCGCCTCAGAGATAACCAGCCCCAGGGCGATAGCGTACCAACGTTTTTATGTGGACTGGGTGGCATAGGGTCCCGTCGTGGTGTAGCGGCTAGACGCTCACCTACGGAACGAAAGGTTTGGGTTCAGGTCCTGACAGAGATTGACTTGTTTGTCCAGAAATGACCTTGGCTCCCAGGTTAACCCAGCGTAGAGTGAGTACCAGGTGCAGTCCTTGGTAGTGAAAGCGACCGGTATGATGCTGCCACACCACCCAAAAAGTACCGATTGGTCTATAAAATATATGTCTAGCCCTATATGCCCAATACGCCTAAACGCATTCGAAATGTCCTCTACCTTTACATTACATTCTTATGTGGCAGGGACTGCAACTCCTGAATTGGACTTGACATTCAAAGCAGACTTGTTCTTCTCTTCCACCATTTACCTCACCGAGGTGTTGGGGGGGGGGGGGGGGGGGAAGATGTAAGGATCCTGTGTGCTTTTCCAATGCATTGTGTTGATTTCTATTAGGTTGCTTCTGATGATGTCGCTCCATCTCTGGCGTGGTCTTTCCTTTGCTCTGTGTTTTGCTCTATATTTATTCATCGTGGCTCTCTGTGGCAGTTGGTGCCAGGGCAGTCTCTTCAGGTTGCCAAACCATCTTATGTGTTGTTCTTTAATGAATTGTATGACTGGTTTCAGTCCTAGTCTTCTTCTAATTTCTTCATTCTTGATTTTATCTCTTCTTGTCACACCGGCAACTCCCCTAAGACATCTCATCTCTGTTGTTACATTTACCGCTCAGCGGCTTTAAATGTCCCATAACCTGGTTTGCTTTCGCACATCGTATATTTATTTCTCTATCCATTCTTCCTGTTACATGATTAATTCATAATAGGTTACAAGCAAACGCATTCACCTGGTTTGAGACATCGGCGACGTCATCTGGGGTAGGATATTAATAAAAACAATTAAAAAAAAAACAGAAAATGCAGTGTGATGTATAAATATCTTAATTAAAACCAAAAAAAGTCAGAGATTTATAAATTAAATGTGTATATTATACAATGTCTGTACTAGTTACAGAGTCTGCGCCAATCCATGTTGCCAGTTTTTGGAATCTAGCCAGCAGTATCGTTCTTTTTTTAAAGTTCTTGAATAACAGCAGTCATATCTTGTTTATTTCAATGAAAATATCAGTTATACATTGGGCGGTGTCACTTCGTCACAACAACACAGTTCGTTCTTGCTACTTTATTTTATCAAACATTTGCAATGATCCATAGAAAACAGTGAATGTGTCTTTTGTGATTCCCTGCTGACGAAATATCGATCTTTCCTATAACTTGTAAAGGCTACTATCTCCGGGTAGGAATACTTGCAATGCAAATTCTTCGACAGTAATAAATGGTATAATATGCGCAAATAAAAAATATTGAAAATGTATCCGTAATTTTACTACTTGGAATTTAAACTAGTCAAATATTCACCGTGTCATTGATTGATCTGTAATCTGTTTATTACTTCGTATGTGTCTGATAATTACTCTAGTTTACCTAAATGAATCAAGAAAGTACTAGCGATCAAAGAAGGAGGCACTAGTGACAAGAGTAGAAGCAGTGGTAGCAGTAGCAGCAACAGTAGCAGTAGCAGTAGAGTAGAAGCAGCAAGAGGATAGTAGTAGTGGTAGTGGTGGCAATGGTGGTGGGGGAAAGAAGAAGAAGGTAATGGCAATGATGGTAACAACGATAATGAAGATGGTGAAAATGATGATGGGAATGGTTGTTTTGATGGACACAATTCATAGTTTGTGTACGTTCATATAAAACTGTTCTGTAATATTACGCACGTTAGAGTTAAGGTTAGTGCTTGAGTCAGAACTAGGGTAATCCTAATCTCAGGCGATATTAAATATGAACGAATAATATTTTTATATGAATATAAACAAACAATGGAGTCTGTGTGGTCTCGAAACATGGTGGTCGCCTCGAGAGCTGGAGGTTCCGGGTTCAATCCTGGGTAAGGGCTGGTATTTTTTCAGGTGGACTTGGACTTCTAGTAATTCCCCCTGGTCTCTGAGTAGTGAGATCGGATGCCAGTGTGCATTTTTGTGCAAGTAAATAATTCCTTGGTAGTTGGAAATTGAAAAGAGTAGCCTAACGGCGCTCATGGGCAAAATCTACCAAAAGTATTTCAGGATCCTCACCGGTACAGAGCCTGTGCACTGTGCTGAGCTTCTTCTCCCGACTTGAGTTAGAAGAAGAACAGAGCACTTATGGATTACTAGCAGTGTGACATGATGTTGATCTGTTGTTCACAACGTCAAACTTCGAACAAACAATGAATTAGGACTCCTGGGATCGGCACTTAACGGTAATGTTGACTTTAAAAAAAATAACGTGCACGGGCTGACTGACTGACTGACTGACTTTCTACCCCACCAGGACATCACACAAGCGATAAACACCCGATGACACAAAGTGCCACCATGCGGATGAGGATAACCGTGGAGAGGTCCCAGAAACCGCGTTCAGACAATTGGCCATATTGATGGCCTGCCTATATTGCGGCCCCTGGCGAAAGCCAGAGTGGGGCTTCAAATAACAAAAAATTACGTCCTAAGAAGGACGTAATGGATATAAAATAGTATTATTAAGTGCACGGGCGCCGCTGCAAGGAGTGCCCAATACTGATTATTAGATGAAGTATGTATTCTCATTGGGAGGCAAGTTCTTGAAAAGTTAAAACACAGTGATGGCATTTACACGTCTAAAGTTTATAAACGTGCTTTTTTTTTTTTTAAGCAGCTTTAAAATAAAAATAAAAATTACTTGATGGCAACATCATGGTTTTTTTAAACAAGAAACATAACCAATAAACACGACTAAACACGAGTTCCCTCCCTTAAGTAAGCATTGCAATTCCCCAGTGTTCGCGGTAGCGAGCATAGTTCTGACTAGTGAACATTAAGCCGCGGTAGCGAGCATAGTTCTGACTAGTGAACATTAAGCCGCGGTAGCGAGCATAGTTCTGACTAGTGAACATTAAGCCGCGGTAGCGAGCATAGTTCTGACTAGTGAATATTAAGCCGCGGTAGCGAGCATAGTTCTGACTAGTGAACATTAAGCCGCGGTAGCGTAGCTCGTCTGCAGGTCCAAAATCTTGATTCAAATTGTGGAGGATTTTTTGTGTCTGTTGTAGGACACACAATGTTCGCTGTAGACAACGCTATGTCCCAGGTCAGCCAGACCTACAATGACTACCTAGAAATGTCCTAAGAAATTAAAGCTATGAATTCCGTTTAGTCATTACAAATCTATGTCTAGCATCATAAGCTTGCAACGCCGGAGACATTGTCCTTTATTTTCTTCTTATTCCTAAAAAGTTTAGGCCGTGTGGAGTTGGTGGCCAGGTCTATCTACAACATTCTTTCAATCAAGTGACACAGATGATCCTCGATGCCATGATGTCAAGCTGTTCTGCATCTTTTCTCTTAGTCTTCCTCTGCCTCTCCCCCGTCCAACTTTTCTACTGTCACGATCTACTCCAGTTATATCCTTCTCATCTCATGACCAAAGAATGTAGAATGGCTTTTTAACTAATCTTCGCATTAATTAATGTCCCCATGTGTGTGTGTGTGTGTGTGTGTGTGTGTGTGTGTGTTTCCCCTGACATTACTCCATTGAGAAATAGAATGGAGTGTCCCGAACGTAAACAAAATATCTACATTGGGGTTTAAATCTTTATTGATGTGATGGGCATATCTTCTAACTGTGGCGATAGACATTTCTTATTTATACAGGTCTAGGAGCCTGCACTAGACAGCCTACATCCTCAGGCTAACAGTGACACCTTAGCTCCATACCTTCTGTTTCTTGATGCTCACCAGCAGTAAACTGTCGGGAAGGCATGATTGTTCGTCCACTTCTGGACGTTGGTCTTGTTCCAGGACTTGATGGTTACATGCACATCGTCTGTATACATGGGAATTTGTGTGTACCGGCCATTGATTCCTCCAATGCATATATAAACAAGGGTCAATTGATCATCATCAATTTCCACTTTTGCCGTCAAGTTTTTTTTTGTTGGGGAGAAACAGTTTGCGATCCTTTGCTTCATGGGCAGAAGCTCTTTTATGTCATCAGTTTATTTTCTCATAGGGCGGCCTCTTGCTTTCACTTCAGATCTTACCATGTGTAGTGCCTGCATTGATAGTTGTTCTGGCAGTATTCTTACTAAATGACCAAATCCTTTGACCTCAATAAATTTGAAGCTCTTTTTTAACGACGGTAGTGCAACAGGAAAATCATACTAGACCCAACTTGCATTGACTGTTGGACACCGGACAGGTGATCTAGTGAAGATTACGCATATCTCCTTCTCTTTCAATAACATTTAAGATACTCAGTAAAGTTTGGGTCGATTTGGCAGCCTAGGTAAATTATAAAACTATCCGGAAGATGCAGCTTCGATATGGCAATCTTATGGCTGGCTTTTCAGTGTCTTGCCACTACTCTGTCGTGGCTTTCTTGTGGCATATTGTGCTAAAAATATTCTTCACGTCAGTCAGTTCACTGTGTTGTCTATTGTCAAGCCGCCGCCTTTATTTCACATGATATTTATTAGAGCTCATCTTAAACTTAGTCGAGCTTGGAGTTTATCATTCATAAATATATAATTTCTTTCGCAATGTCCTACCCGAGATGACATCATGGGACAATCCAATATTTTAGAGAGTAGTAAGTCCGGGTTTCCAGGTTGTGATGCTTTTAACCATACCAAAACATCTAGAACTGGCCCCAACCTCACCCACCTACTTCCCACGAGAGAGTGCAACCTAGGTCTCACGACTGCATGTAGTCTAGTTCAGCTCTTTCTGATTTGGCCAGGCGTACATCGCAGGAGAGCGAGCCTACAAAAAAAAAAAAAAAAAAACAGCGCGATATACGCTAAACTTGAGGACATTTACCCTTGACTCTTCGTACGATTTACCGTAGACTTTAGGACACATACCCGTTCTTCTCCGAACATTCTGTTGCAATCTAGCGTTTGAGGACATTTAACCATGCCTGTTAGTAAAATGGTTTACATGGGTCTTGCAGGCAATTAACCTTGAATGTCAGTAAAATGATTCACCCTGGGCTTACAGACATTTATCCGTGACTGTCAACAAAAATGATTTACCTTGGGCTTGCAGACATTGATCCGTGACTGTCAACAAAAATGATTTACCTTGGGCTTGCAGACATTTATCCGTGACTGTCAACAAAAATGATTTACCTTGGGCAGATATTTACCCGTCACTCTCGCGACAAAGATTTACTTTTATATTGCAGACATTTACTCGTGACTCTCGCGACAAAGATTTACTTTTATATTGCAGACATTTACCCGTGACTGTCAGTAAAATGATTGATCTTGGGCTTGAAGACATTTAACTGTGACTCTCGGGACAGAGATTCACCTTAAGTTTTGAAGAAAAATTGCCCGTGACTCTCAACACAGAGATTTACCTTGGGCTTGGAGAAATTTACCCGTGACTCACGGTACAGATATTTTCCTTCAACTTGGATATATTTAACCGTTTTCTCACAACACATTTATATATATATATATATAATCATCACCAGGTACCTTGCCGACTGGCGTGGGCTTTTATACCTCTCCACAATCTGCGATCTCCTGCAGCATGTATCAGTTCGTGTGCTGACACACCTCCATGCCATGCAACAAGGCTGTCAAGAATCTTCTCTCTTTGTCTTCTTCTATCCCTCCTTCCACAGATCTTTCCAGTTGTCACACCATGTTCTATTTTCCCTCTTCTCACAACATGGCCGAAAAATGATGAATGTCTCTTTCTGATGATAAATTGTCTTTGGGCTCCCGCCTCTTTCAAAACCTCTTGGTTGCTCTTTTTGTCTGTCCAAGGTATTCTAAGCATTCTTCTGTAAACCCACATCACTGAGGCCTCAAGAAATTGTTTGGCCTGCCTACCGATTGTCCAGGATTCACAGCCATATGTTAAAACTTTATGTATGTAGCAAGCAATAATTATTTTTCTAACCCTCAATGACAAGGATATATTGCACACGATGTTCTTCATTTTATAAAATGCAGTGTTTGCCTGTCTTATTCTGTTTCTTATCTCAGTTATGCATCTTCCATCTGATCTTATCAATGTGCCCAGATACTTAAATTTCTGTACCTGTCTAAAAATAACATCATCGACTTTTATTACACATTTAGGAATAATTCGTTTCTTTGATACCACCATTACTTCTGTCTTCCCATAATTAAAACTTATATATATGTTTGTTTTAGTATCCAGAAGCCATGAGTCGTTAACCCGTAGGCTCGGTATTATGGATATCGCAACCTTTCGGCCTTGATTCCATGATAAATACCATAAATCTGGGAGAAATGTGGCTTTTCTGCCAACCCCAGGCGTGAACCCAGACCACAAAGAGTTCTTCACCCGGTCGTTTGCGGAGTCAGGTTTAGCCAACTTATCTAGCGAGCCGGACGGCCACTATTTCAACGCGGCTCCCACTTTACATTTAACGTACCTTCAAAATTCCCAAGCACTTGGGGTTTGAGGTTTGAACAACGGATCAACATCAATGGCCCAAGGGTAGTGATCCATAAGTGGGTAGATTTTTACCTCCAAATTTTACCCGGGCAGCGACGCTGTTCAACACTAATAGATTTCCAACTGCCAAAGGATTTTTTTTTTACGTGCGCAACAATATACACGAGCGTCCGATCTCACGACCCAGAGACAAGTGAACATTACTAGTAGTCCTCGTAAAAAATCCCAGCCTTTACCTGGACTTGAATCCGGGACTCCAGCACTCTAGGCGGAGGCCATGCCTCGCCCACTCAACCCCTGCCTAAATACTTGTATAATCTAGTAGTCTAAAGATGCTAATCTCCGTCTGGTGTCCGAATTTTGGGACACTGTTTCGATCCGTTCACTTTTATCACAAGGAGAATTCTGAGTCGCACGTTGTGTCGGGTTTTGCAGTGATCTGTATTCATCCGACGTTACAGTCTGTGATAGGAGATTTATTTAACTCTTAGAGTCCGTATAGTTGTCTTGCAGTCTATTTAACACACACACACACGCGCGCGCGCGCGCGCGCACACACACACACACACACACACAAACATGGAGCATACTTTGGATCTTTTCTCCAGGTAATGCCGGTGTGGTGGGTAATGAACAGACAGACAGATTGGCTTGATCTGCATCACTGTGTGGTGAACTGATACATGACAAGGCAGGTGTGGTCAAGGCCCATTGGGAACAAGCAACGGCAGAGAAAGATGATTATTGTGGCCTGAAGAGAATAAGGCACCTGGATGTAACCACGGGGTCTGGCCGGCTCACTACACTCAGAGGAAAGGCAAGACGGACATTTAACCAGATTGTGACCGGTACCATCAGTATTGGAACTCTGCGCTGGCTGTTGAAGATGAGGACGGAGCATGCATGGGAATGCCCCAAGTGCCGTGATGTCAATTCTTGACTCAACTCAACTCAACAACTATGGATGACATCGAATATGTGCAGTTATCTAATGTGCATTTTTGCAAAATGCAAAACATTACAAGATGTTCGTAAGTACACAAATTAATCTGAAAAATACCGTCGTACGTGTGTGTCAGTGTGGGTGAGAAAGAGAGAGAGAGAGAGAGAGAGAGAGAGAGAGAGAGAGAGAGAGAGAGAGAGAGAGAGAGAGAGAGAGAGAGAGAGAGAGAACATCCTAAGGAGAACGCTTTATGATCTAAGAACATCGAGGAGTTAACAATGTTTACCAAACGACCTCAGAGGATCAACAAATTTCACTGATGCAAGAAAAACAGGTGTTTTAGTAGAATACAATTGATTTTTGAACAGGTGGTAAATCGGCGCACACGTTTATATTTAACGTTGTTGGGTTTGGCATAATTGTGTGTAAAAGCTGTTGTGCCAGTCAGTTATAAATGCTAGTAAACACGATGGGAAAATATGAGGTACAAGAAAGTATTTTGATATTGTAACCGTAGGATTATAAATGATGAAAAGAGTTAACTACAACAGGTCATATTATATTATGTACCTAGGCTAGTATCACAAATCAAATGTGCACCTTCTTTTTGTCATATATACACATCACGCAAACAAGTTATTTATACATTACTGGATCAAGAATAAAATCGTACAGTTGAAGAAATATAGCATTAAGAAAGTGAAGATTAAGGGAAGTGTAGATTAGGTAAAGGTGAAGCTACTGTCAAAGCATTTAAAGAGTTAAAAAGAAAAAAGGAGTTAATAGGCATACTGAGAGCTTCTCCTGAACATTTACCAAAAATATGAAGCTAACTGAAATTGTTGATTGTGCAATCTAATCTGATGACTTAGATTACCTTTCACAAGTCAGGTTCCATAAGTCCTTATGAAATGTTCCTTTTTTCTTTAGTGAATAAAAGGTTATTCTTCTGCAGGAAAACTACTGCTGTTCCGCTTTCATGTTATTATACTGAGTATTTTTAAGCACTAATCATAGCTTTTAAAATACGAAGCAGTATAGTTAGGTATTACAATTTGATTGAAGACAACAAAAATGACAAAAAGGGATAGTGCCGGCCACGCTCTGAGCTTTCAGCATTCGCAATTGAATGCTTACTGATCAGGATGGCGTCCGACAGCTATGCCGCCGGTGAACCAGGGCTAGTGTAAACACTAGAGGCCACCCCAGTTCCATGTATCTGTTTATTTCCTTATAGTGCTCAGGAGATACACCCAGCCAAGCCCTTCCCAGACAGCAACCCTCGAGCCATGTATGTGTTAAGGGAGGAAACTCGCGCGACCCTAAGCTTTACAAGTCTGACAGGCCATTGTCAGACTCTGCGAGCACCTTGACCTGTGACCGGCGAGGTCACGTGGTCTCCACATACCATGGGTTTGCTGCCCGGTAGCCCACCGGGTTTCCCCAGAGGGCTGAACGAAGATACTAACACACAATTTCATTATAAGCCGGAGGTAGCACGCTAAGTAGTATCTCCACGGTTAGATGTTTCTGAATAGTATATCTATTGTCTGCTTTAAATAGATAATTGTATGATCTTTTGTGTGCAACACAGTTGTATATACAATGAACACACAATATAGAATATATTCCTGCGTTAATCCTCTTTTTATCCTTTTAAATATCATGTTTCTTGCAAGAATTAATGATCTTAAAATTTTTCACATTATTATCGAACTTGAATTTAACAAATCATACACGGTTATGTACCTTATTTAATCAAGGTTTGGGCAAACGATAAGATTACTACTAAGTTTATTGTTTCTGACTAATAGATTTAATCGTGGCAAAATATAAAATATTATATTGTATGCTGTGTATTATAAAGATGTTAATGATAAATTGTTTTTATATATAGGATACATTTCTTTAATGTTCTTGTTTACATGCTGTGAAATTTCACTTCGTTTGTTAATAGTTATACAATTATTAAATTCATATATTTAAACTAACACTCACTGTAGATACTGTTCTAAATTAGATTTCATTTCGATGTACATATTTAATAGTTTTAATAATTTGTCATTCGAAACATTGTACTTCTCTGTCAGGTATTGTAATAACATTACATTAAATTTCAATCGTAATTCTGCGATCTTTTAATCCATGTTTTGTATTGCTTTTATTGATAAAAATTTACTTTAAAATTTCCGAAACGAATACAGGACAGAAAAACAAAGCAGGGAGAAGGCGTTTGCTTATTATTATTTATTTTAAATAAAATATTACCAGCGAGGTGAAATTTTAAACTGGATGGCACACATAGTGTCTGATAAATGTGTTAACAACTTGGGAATGCGTAAAAAAAGCACTCGCCATTATGATGCAGATTCAAAGAACAAATCAATGGCGATTTGTTTTGTTTTTGTTGCATCTGTTTGTGATTAACACTGTTGGCGATAGCGTCTGCCAGTAAGACTATACACTATTTATAGAGCTCAAAACTGAAAGTATTGAATTGGCAGTTCACATCTTAGCCTCCAAATGGCCTCTGAGAGCAAAGATCAATATAATTACAATGAACTTACATCGCTGGGGCTTACACCACTGGATATTCGCAGAAAGTCTGCTTCGGTTGACGCCATTCCATTAGCATTGAAAAGTAAGAAAAAGTATCTGATGAAGTCAAATTTACCTGTGAAGTTTCGAATGGAATATCTTTTGCCAACACATTCAAATTTGGATACTTTTGCAGAGCAATCCCGTTGTCAGGTGTGTACTGTGTATACTTGTTGAATTAGTTTCTGGTTGAATAACTAACCTGTCAGCCTACATTGTTTGCTTGTTCCTAACTTCATTGTTAGTTATGTCAATGATCACTCTCCACATCTTTTTCTTCTTCTGCATTCATTCAAAGATGTAAATGCATTGTGCCGGTTTACAGCATGGGTGCGATATTTGCTCCTTTTGGTCAACTCAATCAACTTCCGCAGGCTTTTGTTGACCGCGTTAGCCTTCCTAGTTCCCTTCACATCTAACTAATGCTTTGGCTATCCTTCGTCTATAGGGTACATATAATGGTGGCCAAAAACACACCCTAACAGGGCCTCACATGTAAATTGCGAACTTCCGGCGACTTAAATTGCGGACTTCCAGTGACTACCACCACCGCCCAGAGTATCTCTCACGCCGCTACGTGCGGCGTGGAGCGGGGCTAAACTAGATGGCTGGGACTCACCAGCAGCAGCTACCGCATTTCCTGCAGCTTCCTTGATTTTATTTACTCGTGAGTCCCAGCCATCTACTTACATTTACATGTGACTGAGGCCCTGTCAAGGTGTGTTTTCGGTCGCCATAATATGTGCCCGTTATTCGGAGGATAGCCAATGTTTTTTTAATAACTGAATTTTCCATTTTTGTAGCTGACCAATCTACTTGCTAGCCAATGTTTATTTCTTGATTTGCCCCCCCCCCCCCCTCCCCCCCCCCCCCCCAGTTTTATAACTGCATAGGCTGCACAGTCGGCTAATGTTTTTTTTTTTTCCAGTTCTATAACTGCTCTGTCTGCATGGCTAGGTAATGTTTATTTTTTCCCCCACTTGTATAACTGCTTAAATTACATGGTCAATTATAAGTTTATTTCTTAAATTTATTTTCCAGTTCAGTAACTGTTGTGTCAACAATTGCCTCCTACTATTTATTTCTTAACATTCAGAAAAAAAAATTATTTGTATCTTTTGACCATTTGCACAACTGCTTTCATCTTTTTTGTTTTTGTTTTCATTTCCTGTAAATAGTAATAGTCTTATAAAGTGGCTAGACGCTCGCCTTTGGATCGGCAGGTTGTGGGTTCAAGTCTTGATAAATGCAGACTTTTTTCAGATATGACCTTGTATCCAAGGGGAACCAAGCTTTGAGTGTGTACCAGTTGCAGTCCTGGGAAGTAAAGGTGGCCAATGAAATGCTGATTACATCACCCACCAAGTGCTGATTAGTCTAAAATATATGAGTGTAGCCCAATATACCCAACACTCCTCGAGGCATAGAAAAGGGTCCTTTACATTACTTTACCTAATAATAGTTTTAACAATAGTCTCATGAACTAAATCACACTGCAGTGACACAAAGCCATTTAAGAAGGAAGCCGAGACTGCTATCATAGAACTATGCTAATTTCATAATGATTTTGGTTACAGGCCAAATGTTGTTGGGCGGAATAAATGTGAAAACTTAGTCTTATCTGGCAAACCTTATAACATAGCATCTTTTTTCTGCATTCACTACTAAAAGGGTGGTTGGTATGTTGTGTTGTGGTTAACAGCTAGGCTACATATTTCAGATCAAAGCATTAAATTTCCGGAAATCCACAATTAGTCTTCTTTTATGAAATGCTTGTTAATAATGTCAACGTCCGTGGCTTAGGCATTGCGAACACACTCTTGTTTGAGGTTTTTAACACTGGATCAACATCATGGCACATGGTTAGTAACCCATAAGTGCTCCATTTTTCTTCTAACTCAAGTCTGAGTCTGAAGAAGCTCAGCACAGTGCACAGGCTATGTAGCGCCGGCCAGGATCCTGAAATACTTTGGGCAGATTTTTAACTCCAAATTTTGCCTGGGCAGTGCCGCTAGGCTACTCTTTTCGATTTCCAACCACCAAGGGATTTTTTCACTTGGGCAACAATGCACACGGGTGTCTGATCTCACTACACAGAGACCAAGGGGAATAACTAGAAGTCCAATCCAGGTGAAAAAATCCCAGGCCTTATCAGGGATTGAACCCAGAACCTCTAGCACTCGAGGCAGACACCATGCCTAGAGACAACGCAGCCCCATGCACTTTGTAACATTAGGGTACTGGGTTTGATCACAGCAGACCATCTTATGTTGGTTTGACAATGGTATTGATAGTTGACAAAAAACAAAAACAAAAGAACTGAGGTTAGTTCTGCAACATTCTGTAAAGGATAAACAACAAACAATTTTTTTTTTAATGAGCTGTGGATCTATTCTTTTTTTTTCTCAAAATTTTGGCCCCAGAATTGACACAGAATAAAATAACTTGATCACCTAGTATATTTGAGAGATGAATGCAACTGTGATTTGAGGCAAGTATCATTCGAGATCTGACTGCCCTTGCTTACTGGTATAGCACTTGTTGATGGTATCATTCTCCTTCTTCTTCATTCTTCTTTGCGTTAACCAGCTGTAAACTCTGGCTGAAAGTTATGGTTGTTCATCCACTTCTGGCCTGCAATCCTGTTCCAGAACTTGAGTGTTGTGTGTACTAATTTGGTTGCAGACTGTTGGATCCTTGCACTCTGACTTTAAAGACAGCTCCTAATTAGTCAACTCTTACGCCATGTGCTTGGGTAGGCAGTGAGTCTGTTCTTGTTTTCCCTATAACAGGGCCCCAGGAACCCACACAGGGAGATGTTGTTATTAAAAGGACATACTAAATTCATCATTCAGACGTTATACTTCAGTTTAAGCATAGTATAATTTTTTTTATCTTTTGTTTACTTTGGTTATCTTTGTTGTTATTATCGATCCAGCGGCGCATGAGCTTTCGCCCTTTGGCCCAATGCCATGTAGTGGAATTTGCATGTTTTCACAAGCTGTTCTTTTCCTCCGTACAAGGTGTTCCACTTGTCTGGTCTCGGAGGGAGTAGCGTTCTTCTTGTCTCACTGAGTTTTGGGCACTCAAAGAGATGGTGTTCAACAGTTTCGTAGGGGTAATTACATAGCTGGCACTCTGGGGAGTGTTGTGGCTGTATTCTGTTTAAGTGTTAATTGAGTGGAGTATGTTGCGTTCTAAGTCTGAAGATGGTGGCCTGGTCCCTTCTTGTTAGATGGTTAATGCTGTCTTTGGTTATCTTTAAAAGTAAGTAAAGTAAAGGAGACTTTTCTATACTTTAGGTGTAGTAAAAAAAAAAAAGTAAAAGACCCTTTTCCACGCTTTTAGGCGTATAGGGCATATAAGGCTAGACCTATATATTTTTAAAGACCACTCGGCACAAGATGGGTGATGGGGTCAGCATCATGCCGGCTGCCTTTACTTCCCGGGACTGTAACCAGTACCCACTTAAGGCTGGGTCGACCTGGAAGCCAAGGTCTTTTTTCAAAAAGTCTGGCTCAGAAGATCAAAGCGATCAATGTCAGATGTGTCTCCTGACACATGCTCCTACTTCAGGTTTATTAGGCACATAAGGCTAGACCTATATTTTATAGACCAATTGGCACTTGGTGGGTGATGGGGTCAGCATTATGCCGGCCACCTTTACTTCCTAGGACTTGTACCTGGAACCCAGCTGGGTCAACCTAGAAGCCAAAGTCCAGCTGGCCAGGACCTGAACCCATGACCTTCTTATCCTGCAGGCAAGCCTCTAGCTGCTTCACCACAGTGGCTCCCATAGTCATCTTTGGTATTAGCTTAATAATGGTCACCTTGTTTTTAATAGCAGGTTAAAAACACTGTGTAGTTTAAACTCTGTATGTATGAGGCAACACATCAGTAATTGAGCTTTATTTATCTTGGCGAGTTGTACTAATCCACTCCATCAGGGTTTTTACTTTGTATACTTCTGTTTTAGTCTTCTTCTTATTCTTCAGCATTTTGAGCCCTTGAGGTTCGGTTGATTTGAGTCAAGAATTGACATCACAGCACTCGGGGCATTCCCATGCATGCTCCGTCCTCATCTTCTGCAGCCAGCGCAGAGTTCCAATACTGATGGTACTGGTCACAATCTGGTTAAAAGCATCTTGCCTTACCTCTGAGTGCAGTGAGCCGGCCAGACCCTCTGGTTACACCCAGGTGCCTCATTCTCTCCAGGCCATAATAATCTTCTTTCTCTCCTGATTCCGTTGCTTGTTCCCAAAGGGCCTTAACTAAATCTGCCTTGTCATGTATCAATTCATCACCCAGTGGTGTGGATCCAGCCAATCTGTCTGCCTGTTCATTACCCACTACGCCGGCATTGCCTGGAGAAAAGATCCAAAGTATGATTACCACCCGTGACCTTTCCAGTGAAGCAAACCACTCTGCTCGAAGCAATCCTGTCCTCGCCTTCTTCAGCATGCTTTCAGAGTCTGTTAAAATTATGACACGTGTATGCATCGTGTTCTCTAGCCACCAGAGAGCTGCAGTTACTGACTCCACCTCCATTCTCATGCTAGATGTTGTGGTGTCATATGCTAGGCTGTCTTGCACTAAAGATTTTCTATTGGCTTACGCTACAAACCCCCAGGCACTTCTCTTTCCTCTCAACATTCAACCATCTGTATAGATAATCAGATCACCTGGGCGTGAATTGTCGTGAATCAACTGTTGGACTTAACCTCCATAGCACCCGCTGGCCACTCTCTGCACACCCGGCCCAATGTTATCGTAACCCTACACAGGTCAGACTTTCCCACTGGTACTCTGACCCACTCCTCTCCTCGCCCAATGTTCTCCAGCATGCATACTTGTCTAATTATGTCTTCTGCTTGAGCCATTCAAGATTTTCCTCTTTTCAGCCTCTGACTCTTGCCTGCAGCCAAAGCTTCATACATAGGGTGTTCCCTATCTGCAGCTACTCTGAGGTATGACTTAGCCTGCAGCACCTTTAGCCTATCTGCAAAAGTCGGCAATGCAAAGATGTATCGCATGCACACAACCTTGGGTTCATTGCTGCAGATATCACCTGGCTCCATTAATTTTTCTGGCTGGCCTTCTCTTTCCAGTTTGTGACACCAAGTGTTTGCAGCTCTGTCTGGATATTATCTCTCCTTCGTCTTCTTGATCTGCCTATGACCGTTCGTCTCTCTTGTGTATACCATTTTTACTTACAGGTTTAGTCTTCTACACTTTTGTGTGTGTGTGTTAACATTTGAAATCAAGATTTTTGAACTTACTTACTAGACAGATTCTCAGAAATGGATAAAGAAAATGTAATTATTGTGACTGTACAGGATATAATCATTTAGAAATCTGGGTGGTAAATGGGCTTTTTGTTAAAAACCATGTATGTTTTCAACATTGTTCTTCAACACATGGGCTATGAATTATTTCTGCCTAATCCTTTAACAGTGTAGGATAGGTAGTTTTTTTCTCTTCCTGGATTGCAGTCCGTAGGATTAACACTTTAAGGATGAGAATCAGACAAGTACAAATACCGGGAACTCCAGTCAGCCACCTAGAACAGAAGTCTTTGGGCACCTTAACATTACGTAGCCTGTAGTCCAGTCTAGGAATAAGCACCATAACTTATGAAGCAGCTGTATGATTCTGGCATTACATTGTTTCAAAGTTAATGTAGCATTGTACATAACAATTTAGCACCTGAATTGTAGGCATAGCCACCAAACATCAATATTGTTTCAGCTTCACCCGTGGACACATTGTGAAATTCTGAATTTATTGCGCCTATCCATTTATAGATGTAGAAATGTTTCCACTTTGGGGGGAATTTGTTATTTCTGCAGATTTCAACCAGAAAGTGATATTCAGCATAATAAGTCAGCATTTAAAGGCATTTGCTGAAACTTTGATAAATACTTCCCTGTAAAGGAAGTAAAGTAAATAAAGGCACCTTTTTCAAACCTTTAGGCTTATTGAGAAAATAGAGCTAGACCTAAATTTTTATACACTAATCAGCACTTGGTGGGTGATGTGGTCAGCATCATGCCGGCCTCCTTTACTTCCCAGGACTGCACCTGGTACCCATTCAAGGCTGGGTCGACCTGGAAGTGAAGGTCATTTTGGGAAGAAAAAAAGTGTGGCTCGGTAAGGATGCGAACCCACGACCTTCCAATCCACAGGAGGGCCACGGCAACTCTCTTCCTGTAAAGAAGGATCCCCAAAAAGGAAATTTCTGGATTAATATTCTTGGAAGATATAAGATCAGGCAGACTTGACCATCATAATGTTTAATGTTTAAATAAGAACCAACATCACAGCACTTAGGACATTCCCATAGACGCTCCATCCCCAACTTCAGCAGTAAGCACAGAGTTCCACTGTCATTTGTACCAATATCAGTCTGATTGTGTATTCATTTCACCTTTTCCTTGAATGCTGATCATCGACCTCAGTCCCTCATCACTCCTCGCAGTACCATTCTCTTCAGACCATAGCAATCCATCTGTGCTTCCACACTGTTCACTCGCTCCCTATGGTCCTTACAGCATCTGGCTTGTCTTGCGTCATTTCCACACCGAGTTGTTAAGAACCAGCCAGTCTCTCTGCACATTAATTTCATAATACACCGGAATGTCCTGAGGAAAATATCCAAAGGACGTTAACTACCCGGGACCTCGAAGTGATGCTTACCACTCTTCACGGAGCATACTGGTCTCCACCCTTCTCAGCATGCTCTGTGAGTCGGTTCCTTGTCCATCATGAACAAACAAAAAGAAGCAGATACAGTTGTCTTCTGATGTGACTCTTGTGTCCAGACATAGAGTGCAGTCACTGTATGAGTTTTGATCATAACTTAAAAAAAGAATATCCATCTCTGAGCTATAGAGGCATGAGATTTTTATTCCTTTTGTGTGTGTGTGGATTTCCTATTTGCCTCAAACTAAGTTATCATGCACTTATTCATCGAGCAGAAGACATAGAAGGAGGGCAGATTTTATGTGCTAGTGCTTCCATCAGTACACCTCCACGACCCTAACGGGTCAAAGGTTATGTTATGTTGCCTGAAAAGACTTTTTCAGCTGTGTCAGCAGTAAACAACATATGAAAGAGGTGGATGTTATTCCAGTGCTTTATCTATCAGAAACAACGCTGCGGCTGAATATATCATATTTTGTAATCTCTAAGCAGCAGCAATTGTGCATTAGCCAAAAATTGAAATTTTATATGAAAAAAAATTGCTACCTAAATGTATTTTTCTTTCTGTGTTTGCTTAGCTCTCAGATGGGCTTTGAAACAATTGCCCCATTTTCGTGGGCCGTGGATCTAAAAAAGGTTGAGAAACACTGCATTACAATATTTTTCACATCAAGTATTATAGACAGGTTTTAAAAGAACAGTGAAGAAAGTCTTAGTTCTGAACCAACATGTTAGGTACGTATGACTGCAGACACAGGCCGTTATAGACACCCTGAACATGAAAATGCTTTCTACCTGCTGGTCCACTAGCCATTTTTTCTGTCACCTCTAAAGGTAAAGGTAAAGTCGGGAGATGTGAACCAGCGCCACTGCACACGGTTATAAACCATAAGTGCTCTGCCACCAGCACGAACAGCTGATAAGAATTGTCCCCCTGTGTCGCCGTTTGCAAGTAACTGTAGCTACAGCGACGTTCCTCCATTTATCCCAGAGTATCAACTCTGGTACCCATTTCCTAGAGGCTGGGAGAACCCCGGGAGCCGTACGGTTTCGAACACCGACCGCTGGCTGCAGCGAGTCGCAGCTGGATTTGAAAGCGAGCTTCTTTTCGACTGCGCTAACCTGCCAGCCCGAAGGTCTTGGGTTTCAAATACACATGGAGGTTGATTATTTTCAAAAGTGACCCAGGCTGACATGGCAACCCAACCTAAAAAAGATAGCAGCCAGGATTTTCACTGGCACAAAAACATTTCGAGTTTGATGGTGTGACCCGATTACAGTGAGGTTCAAACCTCGACTAAGACTAAAACACCAGCTAATATCCTGGGTTAAGTTGAGTTGATTCGAGAGCCGACGTCTCAGAACTCATGGCATTTCTATAAGTGCTCATCCCCGTCCTCAGCAGCCAGCGCATTCCCAATACCAATGGTACTAGTAGGAGTTTGGTCATATGTCCATGTCGCTTTTCCATTGAGCATCAAGAATCGGCATGATCCCTCGTCACTCCTTGTTGCATCACTCTCACCAGACTTTGAAACAACCAAGCGACGAGGAGGAAAATATCACATGATACCCTATCCAGTATACATTGATCGTTGCTTGCTAACGCTTACACATGCTAATTTATCACGCATCACCACTGAGATCATCATATCTTTATGCAGTCTCCATGAGTGTTCTTTACTACCACGCTACATGTCATGGTGTACTAGAAGTGCTTTACCTGCTGTGGTGCACTAAAAGAGCTCCTATTGTCTCTATGGAATTTTAACTATGTTTCTGGTCAATATTGGCATCTATCCGCTGTTTGTGTGGTTTTAGCCCAGCGGTTTCAAAGTAGACAGATGTTTGTACAAAGCTTATCTGCAGCCACAACCAACCAGCGCGACCGATTGCGTCAAATGGCACATTGTGTTTGACTTTTAAATGCTCTCTCACGGCGACGTTCACGTCACCTGTTGATGTTTTAGTTATTAATTATTCCTATCGTTTGCATTGACATCTTGTGTATCACAGGACTTGATGGTAATGACGGGCCATGAATTGATCATGAAAGCGCAATGACTTTCCCATCATACGTGAATAGAACAGGATTTCCCTATGCGCATTGAACGTCTGAATTCAGCCGCTAGAACTGTCCGTTGTGTGGCTCACGTAGTGTTAGTGTTAAGACTGGGATATTATGTGCCTGTGTTGGGGTTAACATTTAATCCGACTTAAGTACTCGAATATCGCAGACATTATGCCCCGCCGCCGCAATACAGGTGAGTCTTATCACCAGCACATGTAGTGAATCAGTCACTAGTCGCAGTTAATGTTGGTTCTAACGGATCTCCAACACACTCTAAATTTTTGTTTACATATATTGTGTTAGTTAAGTACTCTTAAAATCGAAAAAGAAGGGTTCAACTCCGTATCAAGTCCGACCCCCCCCCCCCCCCCCCCCCAAAAAAAAAAAAATATGACATTGACTCATAAATCAACGCAGCCTAAAATGGGTACCATGTATGTCTGAGAAATAAAGGCGGTCGGCGTCATGTTGATCTTAGCACCTATCGAGTGCCGATTTTCTGTAAAATATAAAATGAGCATCATTTGCTCGGTGTACCACTAGCGCGAAAGGGTGCCTTTGCTTTGTTTTACAAATCCGGAAAGATAAACCGTTTTATAAGCTCAGGTAGTATTAACGTGATACAGTTCTGGAATACATATTTCTGACTCCTTAAGTGAATTATGTAGGTGCTCTTCAATTTCAGTTAAGTGTAAAAAATTATAAAGGAAGTTCAGTTCTTTCTGTCCCCGTCAGTTCTTTTTGTCCCTGTCAGTTCTTTCTGTCCCCGTCAGTTTTTTCTGTTCCCGTCAGTTTTTTTCTGTCCCCGTCAGCTTATAATGTGTACTCGAATCTTCCTCTTGAATCCCAACTGTCATCGAACACACTGTTTTACTTTTCACAGTTTGTCAAAGCATACTCACGAGTTTTGGCCTGCAAGTGGGCAAGTTTCATGCACATTGTTTTTTTTTAAGCATTACTAGCGGTGTATATTTATTCTCAGTTCAATTAACGCATTTGCAATCATTCTTGTAATCAGAAGATATGTCTGAGAAAGGCTGCGAACAAAAATCAGAAAAGATTCGGTGAGAAATGAAGAGATGGGAAGAAAAACTGGAACAGTACCCAAACTAACACTAAAAGTAAACGTAAAGGACACTTGTCCACGCCTGGGCATATAGGGCTAGACCTTTATATTTCAGACAAGTCGGCACTCGGTGGGTGATGTTTTCAAGATCACATCGGCCGCTTTTCTTCGCTTGAGTTAAACTAATGTACTCGTGAAAGCAGGGGGGGGGGGGTGATGGGTGGGGTCTAGAGGAGTTATACGTCTGTTCCAAGGTCCGAAGCTTTGTTTTGGTGCCATCGTATCTATGTGCGTTTAGTGTTATCATCATCATCGTCGAGTTTCTTGCAGCCTGACATGGGCGATCATGTCTCCAAAACGTATGTGATCTCCAAAACATGTATCAGCTCATGTGCTGATCCGACCCTGTGCCCTTTCAGGTTTGTGGCAGAGGGCGTCAAGAATCTCCTCGTTCTGTATATCTGTCTTTCTTTTGATAACATTTTCCTGTGGTTACAGCATGTTCCAGTTTCTGTCTTCTCATAACTTGACACACCTGTCCACCCCCCCCCCCCCTTCCCCTCTTTTTGACGACAGCTTGTTTCTAATGTTTGTGATAAGTTGTCTTCGTGTCCGCGCCACTTTCAAAACATCTTGGTTAACATCTTCTTCTTACTCCTCTTCACTTCCTTTTTCACCGCTGCCAGTGGAGAGAGAGAGAAAGAGAGAGAGAGAGAGAGAGAGAGAGAGAGAGAGAGAGAGAGAGAGAGAGAGAGAGAGAGAGAGAGAGAGAGAGAGAGTGTGTGTTATGCTTCGTGTTTTTCAGGCCACCCCAACCATTGACACCTCGTGCAGTTGTAAAGTTTCTCTGCTGTTACCTTTACGAGTCAAGTGGTCTTTTGGGCACCTAAACTAGGTGGGTACTGCCCGGGCAGATTTAAGATGGCAGGAAATAATGGCGAATCTCTGACGCTAACCCGACTGCATGATCGACAAGTTAAGCTTGGTGAAGCTTGGTAAAGACAGGAGATATTATAACCAACTCCTCATAATAACTATCAGTAAAGGCACCTTGGGGTGGCTGCTGCATCGGAAGACTGAGCACGCACAAAGATACCCAGTGTAATGACGTCGGTTTTGATAACATAACATAATGTATGACCTTCTTTTTTTTTATGTCTTGTAGGTATTGCGTCGCAAGGCACACACTATCTCTAAATGTGCAAACTATTTGATCTGCCATCTTCGTATGCAATTTAGAACTGGTTATATGACGACTTTTTCTCTTATCACTTCTCTTAAAATGTTATCTTTTCTTGTCACCCCTGCAGCACTTCTCATACATCTCATTTCTGTGCTTTCTTGTGTGGTTTACTATGAGTGAAAATGTCTGGCACTGACAGCGTATAGTGAGAATGAATTTGCTTTGTATGAGATGTTTCTTTGTGCTTGTTGGGATTGACTTAAGCTGTAAAGAAGAAGAAAAAAAGTGGGGAGATTGGGGGGGGGGGGGGGGGGGGGGGGGGGTAGATGTCCAAATACTTGGCTGGCTTTACTGCATCTGATGTTAATTTCTTCATCCATATTCCCGCGATCGGTGAGTATTGTACCCAGATATTTAAACCCAGATGCCTGTTCAGTGCCGTTGAACTCTACAGTTATATTTAGTTTATGATTCTTCGATCTGAAGAAGAAGAAGGAGAAAAGGAAGAAGAAGAAGCTGCAGCAGCAGGAGGAGGAGGAGGAGTCCTGATTTTCCGGCGCCAATGATAAACAATGTTCTCTGTGATAACGACAACTGAACGTTGCGCACAGAGAGCCTTTATCAGCACATTACATATACAATACCACATATACGAGCGAAAACACAAAATCATTTAACTGAAGTATCTCCGAAATCACACGTGTAACTGGCTTTTGAATCTCTTACACGTATGTGATGTAAAGATAGTTGTTTGACAACATAATGATGACTGGGAAGATAGGTGCTAGAAATGGCAGAGGTAAATTTACACGAATTATACTAGATAGTCTAAGAAAGTGGCTTTGGGGTGATATCATTAATAGCAAGGAGCGCAGAAACTGGTTAGAAGGTTGGGGGAGGGGGAAACACCTTGATTCCACCACCCCGAAAAATTGGGAATGGGTGTAGGGCCTTAGCACTCTAAAATTATAAAGGGGCACACTCCGCTCACCCCCATCCCCGCCACCCCATTTACACTCTATGAAGTAGCGTTCTCTGATTAAGTATATATGTATACATATCTTAATTCAAACATCATCATAATCATCACCATCCCGCAACACTACCTGTCGTCTGATCACCAGTTTCTATTGACTGATCAGCTCTGTCCACTTTTGGCGGTCAGTTGCTATGGACTTCATGGTTGCATGCTTGAGGTCTGCCGACTTATTTGTCAACATTATGGTGCATCTCGGGCAGTATTTCAACCCTGGCGGGGCCCACTCCTCTCAAACAAACAATCATTATATTTATTTGCAATTCAGCCCATTATTGTTATTAAATACTTAAACAAGACTTGGTCATCCTGAGACTCCACCACTAAAAAAAATTATAAAGGTCTGAGAATTCCCAACTTCCTAATGTTTTCTTTCTTTTGGCGCCCCTATTAACAACATTGGTCCAGAACTGTAACCACTGATATGTTAAGCTATATCAATGCCTGTGGCATCTAACTAGGCACTTGCTGATGATGATGCAACTGTTGGATTTACACCCTCTATCCCCAGTACGTCATAAACGTTTAAACACATTGTGGTCGTCTGCTGTTGACTTTGTTGTCATCATAAATTTCAGCACAGTGAACAGAACAGGCATGCACAGCCGAGCGCTGACAGTGAGTATTACCCAGAGTTGTGGACTTACGCTAAGCATGCTGCCACAGCCAACATTGTATGAGTCAGTCTGAAGTCTCTTTGAATTCCAAAACAGTTTTCATTACTGATAGTTGTAGAACCAGTTAGTTGATTAGTGATCTTCACCAGTTTCACTGGTATAATGAATTATTGGGGTAATTATCTTCTTGACTAGTGCTGATTGTAGAATGAGTTCAATGATTAGAAAGGTGTTTTAAAATTAGTTTTAGTTGTCATATATAACCAGATGAAAAGTTGCACAGGTCAAGGCGTATATGAGGGTATCGGCAGACAACCACCCCACAACCACAAAAACTATACATGACGTAGAAGCAATATGTCTCAAAGGAGGCTGCTCCTGGAAGGCCAAGGCTGATTTGATCCAGCAGGTGTGTGCCCTAGACAAGATAAGTCACGGAGAAGAATGGATTAATAGACAAGTAGATATGCATAGCATCTCTAATGTTGTCATTAGACAACTGGGGAGGTACTGCAGGAATCCGATTCCTATGGCCATAGACATGGATGTAAGGGTGTTATCAGGTCAGCATTCACATCAAGAAGTCATCATCATCTCTGCAGATCGATCAATCAAGTGCAGATCAAGGTCAGCATAGGGTGTACACTGCACAAATGATGAGGAAAACAATAAAAGAGGACAGCGGGGCTTCACAGCAACTACATCGAGCTTGACCATGGAAGTAACCTCTGTGTCTAGAGCACTAGCATGGACAACCATACATGCAGTAATTTTATCAGACTCCATAAACATGCTTCAGAAAATAGCAACAGGCGTAGAAAGTATACGAAAATTGCACTTAATCTCCGTCACCTGGATCTACTTGACTGGTCTTACCGATGTAAAGGATAACGAGCAAGCGGACCAACTGCCAAGCAAGGCACCAACAAATACAGGAAGAAGCTTGGACAGAGCAGATATCATCAACGCTGTACAAACTGGGCTAATGGATAATGACGAGTCTCTTATATACTGTGAAATGGCGGCTGCATGAGAGGAATTGAGCACACATGGAAGTGTACAGTGACGCGACGGTGATAACATAACACAACCTAACATACATTGAGCTGCCACGGTGTAGCGTCTGGACGCTCGCCTGCGGATCAGAAGGTCATGGGTTCAAGTCATTATAGAGCCGGACTTTTTTCAAAAAGGGCTTTAGCTCCCAGGTTGACCCAGCCTGGAGTGGGTACCAGGTATAGATCTGGGAAGTAAAGGCGGTAGGCATGATGTTGAGGACATCACCCACTAAGTGCCGATTGGTGTATAAAATGTAGGTTTAGCTCTTTAAGACCAATACGCCCAAAGTCGTTAAAAAGTGTCCTTAACTTTATTTACTAACATACTGGCCACAACGACACAATTATTTATGATTAAAAATAATAATTTGTGATCATATAAGGTGTCTAACATAAAGAATAGTCAGTAGAAAATCATTGTGAAAAACCAAATTTGTAAATGAAAGTGTTTAAAGTAACTGGTTATAATAAGATAAAGTGAAAAAACATTGAATAACTGTCTTTAAGTACATTAGTTCTGTGTCATATATTCCAGTTAGTTCACTTACGAGAAAATGCACAGTTCATACAATTTTTAACTTAATCTGTTGTGTTTGCAGTTCCCACATATACTTGTTGGAATGATTTTGCTTGTTGAGCTGAAATGCTTGCTGTTTTATTGTTCTAAATTTGCTTCAGTTTTTAGTTTACTTTGTTGGATGTATAATTTCATGTGTGCTGTGTACCTCATCATGTTGAAGCTTATCAGATTGTTGTGTCACAAGGGTGACCAGTGACAAAGAAATGGATATCTAACTGGTTTAACTGCACACTAGCCTGGGTGTTAAGATATATTATTCTACCCAGAACAGTAGCAGCTCAAAGTAAATTACCCTTATCATGCCACTGGTATGTCGGACATATGGTTCTAGAACCATATTTATTTATATCACTTAATACTCAGTGGGTGATATTCTCAACACCATGTTGGGAATCTTTACTTCGCAGGACATTGCCTTGAACTTATTTTAGGTTGGGTCGATAAAGGAGTCAGGGGCACTTATTAATATCCGCCTTGATGTAGATTCAAACCCAAGAGTTTTAGGCTAGTAGGTATGTTGGCCCACCTCAGGTTTTAGCCTAACTTTCCATTTTAGAAGGTCAAAGCTGATACCCCAGTGAGTCAGTTGTGAAATCAACAAAATAATGGATATAGCACATCCACAGGGCCGAAATATATAACATTCCTTGTGGAAGACAAATGTGTTGTTCAGTGTTTTAGTATGACCCAGCTAAAGATAGAATTTACAAGAATAACGATATGTTAAACTGGTTCATTTGAGTAAATCCAACATCACATTTGAACACTGAGATCAGGTGAAAATGTTTAGTTGCACGACAAGTAATACTTCATTTTAACCTGTTGGGAGTAGGAATTCACTTGAGTGCCTTTGGTATATTGTGATAAATAACAGCTGTGTAAATGCACTTTTAAGAAAATCGCCAAAACGGTACTTAGTGAAAATTCTTCTTCTTCTTCTTCGCGTTCACCAGCTGTAAACTCTGGCGGAAGGTTCTGGTTGCTCGTCCACTACTGAACTGCAGTCCTGCTCCAGAACCTGAGTGTTGCGTGTGCATCAGTTTTACAGATCTCATTCTCTTGAATACAGACTGTTGGTTCCTTGCCTCTCCGGCAGATGCACTCCGACTTCAAAGGAAGCTCCCCAATTAGTCGACTCTTACGACATGCTTTTGGGGAGGCAGTGGGTCTATTCTTGTTTTCCCCACAATGGGGCCCCGGAACCCACACGGGGGACTTAGTGAAAATTAAATTTGCGGAACAAACAAGAAAAAAACAAGAGCAAATGTGCAGGATAGATAATATTCTCGGACAGACAGACAAATTCCTAGCAAAAACTGAAATGTCAGCAAGATGCAGACTTATCTAGAGTCAGGTCACGCAGAGTGGTGGTTAAAAAAAAAAAAAGTTCCTCATGGCTTTCAGACAGTATAGTACAAAAGTCACATTGTGGAGGAGATGAGGGCTTCGCTATATTGTATCCCATAATTAGCTGTGGATATGTTGAAGGCAACATCTTTTGTGGAGTCTGCATGCAGATTGTTTTGTTTATCTTATAAACAGTTGTTCCTGACTGTGACAGTCCAAACTCTCCACAGTATTAATCACAGAAACCACATCCCGCTGCCTCCAAGATCTTCTTAAATTGTAAATGTCATGTAGAACTGATTATTAAACATCTAGCTAGCCTTGTTTGATTAATTTATTAGCAGTATGTGTAGATGCAGCTGTTACTGTGTGTTATAACAAATGCTATTTTATATGCTTGAAAGAACATTACAGTAATAGTATAGTAATACTTCAGTAAAAAGTACTGTAATAGTAAAATAACACTAATAGTACAGTGGAATACAATGATAGAACAATAATATTAAGTAAAAGTACACTAACTAAACAATAACAGCACAGTAAAAGTTCAGTAAAAATGCAGTAAGAGTATAGTATTCATTTGATAAATATAAAGTTTTAGTACATTAATAGTTCAGTAAAAGAACAGTAATAGTGCAGTAAAAGTACAGTAATGGAACAGTAAAATAGTACAGAGAAAGTACAGTAATAGAACAGTAAAATAGTACAGAGAAAGTACAGTAAAAGTATATATTAGTGCAGTAATAGTACAATAATAGAGCAGTAAAAGTACAGTAACAGTACATTAATAGTACAATAAAAGAACAATAATAATACAATAAAAGTACAGACATAGAACAGTAATAGTACAGGGAAAGTACAGTAATAGTACATATTAGTGCAGAAATAGTACAGTAACAGAGCAGTAAAGGTAAAGTAATAGTACATTAACAGTTCAGTAAATGAACAGTAACAGTGCAATAATCATTTAGTAAAAGTACAGTAACAGTGTGGTAAAAGTACTGTAAAAGTACAGTAATATTGCAGTAAAAGTACATTAACGGTTCTGTAATAGGGGATTCTGAAGGCGGTTCAGGTGAAATTGCTTTTATTTTAGTGTAGTTGTTCACATTTTATTTTACTCTGGCAGTTTAGACTGTCCCCAAAATTAATCTCAGAAACCTTATCTCTGCTCTCTCTATGACCTTCCTAATTTTTTAACAACATATAGCACGCAGTGTGGGGATCTGGCTGGCCATTTGTGATTCTTGTATTATCATTCTGTGTCACATGCAGCTGTTACTATCTGTTATAACACATATGATTTTTATGTGCTTAAAAGTATTGTAATAGATGATCCTAAAGGCAGTTCAGTTGACATTGCTGATGTTAACAGATTATCTTGACAGATGAAAGTTCTGTTTTGCATAAATGTGAGTCATAGTAGTATTGCAGTTTGTGCAGGTGCTAACCAACAAAAGACACTGTTGCAGTCATTTATCAACACAGTTGTTTACCATCATGATGTTGCAGTCAGTGCAGCTGTTTACTATCATGATGATGTAGTTAGTGCAGCTGTTTACTATCATGATGTTGTAGTCAGTGTTTACTATCATGATGTTGTAGTTAGTGCAGTTGTTTACTATCATGATGTTGTAGTTAGTGCAGTTGTTTACTATCATGATATTGTAGTCAGTGCAGCTGTTTACTATCATGATGTTGTAGTCAGTGCAGTTGTTTACTATCATGATTTTATAGTCAGTGCAGCTGTTTACTATCATGATGTTGTAGTCAGTGCAGCTGTTTACTATCATGATGTTGTAGTCAGTGCAGTTGTTTGTCATCATGATGTTGTAGTCAGTGCAGTTGTTTACCATCATGATGTTGTAGTTAGTGCAGTTGTTTACCATCATGATGTTGTAGTCAGTGCAGTTGTTTACTATCATGTTGTTGTAGTCAGTGCAGCTGTTTACTATCATGATGTTGTAGTTAGTGCAGCTGTTTACTATCATGATGTTGTAGTCAGTGCAGCTGTTTACTATTATGATGCTGTAGTCAGTGCAGCTGTTTACTATCATGATGTTGTAGTCAGTGCAGCTGTTTACTATCATGATCTTGTAGTCAGTGCAGCTGTTTACTATCATGATTTTGTAGTCAGTGCAGTTGTTTACTATCATGATGTTGTAGTCAGTGCAGTTGTTTACCATCATGATGTTGTTAGTACAGTCATTTGCCAACATAATGTTGTAATTAGTGTAGTTGTTCACCATCATGATTTTGTAGTTAGTGAGGGCTGAGTGGTCCCTAGGTATGGCATCTGCCTCAAGTGCTGAAGGTCCCAGGTTCAGAGCCCGGTGAGGGCTGGGATTTTTTCTGGTGGACTTCTGGTAATTTCTCCTGGTCTCTGGGTAGTAAATCCGGACGCCCGTTTATATTGTTGCACACGTAAAAAATCCCTTGACAGTTGGAAATTAAAAAAAAAAAGAAAGTAGCTTAAGGGCACTCCCCAGGCCAAATTTGGAGTTTAAAATGTTAGTTAAAATTCTACCCAAAGTATCTCAGGATCTTCGCCGGTGTAATGGAGTTTGTGCACTGGTGTGCACTTCAGACTCAGGCTTGAGTTAGAAAAGGAACAGAGCACTCATGGGTTACACCCGTGTGCTATGATGTTGATTCGTTGAATAAACATAAACATACACATGTTGTAGTTAGTGCTGTGGTAAATACGGCATGGGAATTAATGCAAAGAAAAGCAAGATTTGGCTAAATAGTATCAATAATCAAGTATCTACAAATATACAGATAAAAGGAGAAAAAGCTAGAAGAAGTTGAAACTTTAAAATATGTTGGCTTCCACTTATGTAACAATGGCAGCTGTACTAAAGCGATCAAGACAAAACTTGATATGGCAACAGCCGTGATGTCGCAGCTGAATGCGATGTGAAAGAGCAAAATCAGCATCACTGTTAGGGTCAGTAGATACAAATCACTGGTGTTGTCTGTTGTCATATACAGATGTTAGAGTTGGACTCTCACTGTGGAAATAGAAAGGAAGATTCAGGCTTTCCAATGTGAATGCTACAGACGCATTTTACGAACTTGTTATTTAGAATACAAAACTAATAAATATGTCAGAGACAAAATATACAAATGTACAGGACAGCAGCAGCCTCTCTTGGGAGTGGTGAAACGTGGCAAGCTAGCTTGGTTTGGGCACGTGGTGAGACATGATTCAATAGCAAAGACTGTGCTTCAAGGAACATTGGGGGGTAGTCAAAGGAAAGGAGGGCAAAGAAAAATCTGGAATGGCAACATAGAGAAATGGACACACTTATCACACACTTATTTATTAAGCGAAAGACAGAGAAAGATGGTAGGTTTTATATGCTAGTGCTTCCATCAATACACCTCCACGCCGCTAATGGGTCAAGGGTTATGTTATGTATGTTAGTTAGTACGGTCATTAACCAACATAATATGTTAGTTAGTGCGGTCATTAACCAACATAATATGTTAGTTAGTGCGGTCATTAACCAACATAATATGTTAGTTAATGCGGTCATTAACCAACATAATATGTTAGTTAATGCGGTCATTAACCAACATAATATGTTAGTTAATGCAGTCATCAACCAACATAATATTGTAGTTAGTGCAAAAGATGGACAGCACAAATATCAGAGGCACTCAAAAGTACTATATATGAAGCAGACAGAAGGGCCTGTTACAGAGATCTCTTCTTACACTGATTTCATGAGGCATTGCAGGAGTAGAGAAAAGAAGAAGAAGAAGTACCATTGTTTACCAACAAAATGTTTTAGCTAGTGCAGTTGTTCACCAGCAGAGTGTTGTAGTTAGTGCAATTGCTTATCAATAGAATGTTGTGTTTAGTGCAGCTGCTTAGAAATAGTTTTGCGCTTATGCAGCAGTTTACCAGCAAAGTATTACAGACAGTAAGTTGTTTACTAACACAGTGTTGCAGTCAGTAAGTTGTTTACCAGCAGTGTTACATTCAATGAGTTGTTTACCAGCAGTGTTACATTCAATGAGTTGTTTAACCTTATAAACCAAACATACTGTTTGGATATAACATTTTGTTTGCATGCAGCAAGTGGTGCATTATTTTTAATATTTATCAGTAAAATGTTAAGAGGTCACCAAAATGATGTAAAACAGTATACATTGGCTATTAATATTTAAGTGTAATTTTAAATAATATTTTTTATTAGTCATTGATGCTCATAGTGTCCGTGACATTTGTAAAAGGGGTTAGATATTGTAGTGCTGAAGTAATCATATTTATAAAAATACGAAACTGATGTTAGGAAGTGAAATGTTAACATTTCACATATTCTGTGTTGGAGTGCAGAGAACAGTTCCCTTTCTTTGTGACATTTTTTGCCCCAACATACACAAGGTACATGGTAACATTTCTTATTTACTTAACATTGTGACATGTAATTTGCAATTTTACAATAATAGAAATATTGAAACACTACTGTTCAATAAAAATTGTATTTGTTAATAATATATCCCCAGTAATTGTTTTATTATACACAAATTTGAAGTACTAAATGCCATGATTTTCCTTTAGTTATTTATAGTTTTTCCATTAGTGATATATATTTATATCTAGTCATCCCTTTTTGAGATGCAGTTTTTCGTGATTTGTAGCTCTACTCTGGCTCTTGCCAGGGGCTGCAATATAGCCCGACCATAAATATGGTCTAATGGCTGAACACGGTTTCTGGGACCTCTGCACCGGTGATCCTTATCCACATGGTGGTACTTTGTGTCATCAGGTGTTCATCGCTTGTGTGATGTCTTGGTGGGGTAAAAGAAAATAGATAGATAAATGATATATAGTTTGCTATTAGTTATAAATAGTTTTCCAAATAGTGATATATAGTTTCCTTTAAGTTATCTATAGTTTCCTTTTAGTTATATAGAGTTTTCCAGTTAGTAATAAATAGTGTTATTTCTTGTTATTTGAAATTTGCAGTGTATTGTATCTTCTTCTTTTATTGACATTGCTGCTGCTGCCCCTTCTCCTCCTCTGACCAACTTTCTTCTTCTCCTTCTCTTCCTGCTTCTTCTTCTCTCCTTCCTGCTCCTTATCCTTCTTGTCTTCCTCTTGTTTCTTCTGCTTTTTATTTTCTACAATTTTGCTCGCCTGACACATTTCTGTGCCAGACTCTTTACTCTTCTGCTTCTTCTTCTTCTGCATTTCAAGTCACTTAGGTTCATTGCTGCAGATATTACCCGCCTCCACTCATCTGTCTGGTTGGCCTTCTTTTTCCAGTTGGTGACACCATGTGTTTGCAGGTCTGTCTGGACCTTATCTCTCCATCGTCTTCTTGGTCTGCCTCATGGTGTATGACCATTCAGCTCCCTTGTGTATACAGTTTTTACCTCTGTCATCTGAAATTCTCTCAGTATACCCCAGCCATCTCAGTCTGTTAGTTCTCATGATGCCAGTGATCAGTGGTGATTTAAACAGATTATGAATTTCATTGTTGCTACTAATATGAATTTCATTGTTGATTCTCACTCTCCATTACTCTTTACTGTCAAGACAATACTTCTTGCATTTCTTTTTGTCTGCAATAATGTCACTTGAATCCACAAAATTTAATTCTTTTGTTCTGCACTATCTTCCTACTTGCCCTCTTTTTATGCATACCTAGTGGGAATAATATATATTTCCCCTCCCCAAAGTGACTATTACGCTGAACTTTGACTATATCTTGGTGTATAAGTAACTCAAGAACCCTTTTCAACTAATTAGAAACATTGGTATATGGTGCCAGATCCACATTATTGTTAGACTAATCAGCATTCATTGAGTTATGAGTTAAGAACTAACATTTTCGCACTTGAGACATTCCCATAAGCGCTCCTTCCCATCTTCAGCAGTAAGCACAGAGTTCCAGTTTCGATGGCATCAGTAACAGTCTGATGGTATGTCTGTCTTGCCTCTCCCTTCATTCATCGAATAATGTGGTCCACACTACTCTAGCCACCTTTACTTCCTAGGACCTTCATATTAGCCATTTTAAGCTTAGTCGCTTAGTCGATCTGGGTCTTAGGTTGATTATGTTTCCAACCTGCTGATAATTTGAACCCAAGACATTCCGGCCAGCAGGAAAGCATCGGGCCACTGCAGCTGTCTGTCACGTTGTCTGTATATTTAAATTGTTTGCTCTTATTTTTTATATATAACATTTGAGCGGGGTTGTTTTGTTTCTTTTTGTTTTGTTTTTTAGTTGAATTTAATTCAAAACCTCCATTAAAAAGGAACAAAAAACACTCTCTAATAAGGTTTATTCAGTATTATTACACACATTTGCTTTGGCAAAACCTGGTCTCTATACAATACTGCCCATGCTTTTGACTATGGAGAAGTATTGAAATCCCCAGCCATCATTGTGGAGGACTTTTTCATAACACAGGCAGGTCTTTCTAATCACACTCACCGTCACCATGGCCTTTGATTCCCAGGCCTCCCCATAGCACAATATAACACCATCATCTGGAAATACAAAAAGGGGTCAGTGGGTTTTCCCAGTTGTCCACAAGGCAGTGGGACTATTGAGTCCACAGCAAACTCTTAAAACATATTGCAGATTGTAATTGAATACAAACTTGTTTATTTTATACCAAGTTGACAGTGCATCAAAACAGAGAGTTTCCACACCTGGAGAGACTGATTCTTTCAGAGGTGAGCAGAGGGTTGGAAGGGTATTTACCGCTGACGGGAAAATATACGGTGACGTTTAATCAGGTTTCCACCGACACTATTAGTATGGGATCTTTTTGTTGGCTAATGAAGAAGAAGATAGAACACAATATAGTACTATTCCGAGAACATTGATGCCAATTTTGGAATCATTCATTCATTCATTCATTCATTCATTCATTATATTTTACAAATTCAGGGCCCAGTGCCAATGGGATGGCTGAGGAAGACTACAACTGCATGGATGAAATGGTTGTTATCGAAAGGCCTATCTACTCACAAAAAGACTTTGATAGGGTATGTACACAGTTTCATTAGATGTTGACCTTTAACCCCCATTTTCTCTTGACCTTTAATATCCCCCCCCCCCTCCCACCCCCTATATTTTGGTAAAATAATTGAATGACCGACATTGTAATAAGTAAAAAACAAAAATAAAGGATCTGTTTCCATGCCGAGAACCGTACAGTGCATTAGCTGCTAATTCCCTATTTTTATCGGCCAACCAGCGTTTAGTATGTGACATAGCCAGTATCACACTAGCTGACATTACTTTCCAGAATTCCCAGTGTTGGGTCTAGGGTAGGATGTTGGGGAGGGGAGGGGGAGGGGAGGGGCTATCCTATTCCACTTACTTCCACCCTCCCTGTTCTCTTTAACAATCATGTTGTAGCAAATAAGTGACTTGATGATTTGCTAAAATGTAATGTGCTGGGCTAAGCTGAAAGAAACACATAAACAACAGTCTTAGGTGTAAACTATAACACAGAGTTCCAGCTATCCTTTTAAAAGAGAACACAGAAGAAGAAGAAAAACTTCCCAGAACATATCCTCTTATCAGTTGCTAGGCTTAAGGCCTAGATCAGTTAAAGAAAAATAAACATGAAACGCTGCTGAAGTTGTATTGTATGCAACATACATATTCTATATCACTGTATAATAAGGTAATAAACTCCCCCTTGATTCCTTTCTTTTAACCAGCTGTAGGTTTGATTGATTGATTTGATTTAAGAACCGACATCACAGCACTCGGGGCATTCCCATAAGTGCTCCTTCCCCATCTTCAGCAGCCAGCGAAGAGTTCGGATTCTAACGGTGCCAGTAGCATTTTGATTGAATTTCTGTCTTGCCTTTCCTCTGAGCCTCGAGCATCTGCCAGAACCTCTCGTCACTCCCCGCTGCATCAGTCTCACCAGACTGTGGTGATCCATCTGCTCCTCCGAGCTGTACACGCTCTCCCACAAGGCACTAACCACGTCTGCCTTATCATGTATCAATATTATACCAAGTTGTGATGAGCTAGCCAGTCTGTCTGCTTGTTCATTTCATAACACACCCGCGTGCCCTGGTGAAAAAATCCAGTGAAGCATGCCATTCTGCACGAAGCATACCTGTTCTGATCTTCCTCAGCATGCTTTCTGAATCAGTTACAATCACGATGTGTGTGTGTGTCACCAGCTGTAGGTGATAGCTACGAAGGATTCACATGAGACTGGCTATGTCATCCTTTAGAAAACTATAGCTGCAAAATCTAACGAATCATACACAAGTTCCCAGGAAGTTAACCCGGTCAACAAATGCTCAGTGAAGTCAGATGTGTTGATCCAAAAGGCGCAGATATTGCAGCTGTGCTGTGAACAGGCATGGCGAATTTACATCACTGGGACAAATGGAAAGAGGAAGATTTACAAGTTCACAAATGTTCTTGTTGTGAGTTGATGGACAATATATGCTTCATTGAGAGATTAAAGGTTCTGAAAGAAGCCTTTGTTTGTTTTCTTTTTTTCTGTCTGTTTGGTTTTAATTTGTCAATAAAGCTGGCTTTACATCATAATGGAAACAGGGCTTTGAGGGTGGCAAACGTCCAGCCCGAAATATTGCTACCTGGGTGAGGTCAAAGGTTAAGAAGAGTGAGTGCTCCTGTTCATGTATCTGCAAGTTCATCATATCACATCTTCCTTTTCTGACCATCATGAGAGACTACAGTCTGAGACATGACCTGGTCGCCGACATCGTTGCTGGTTTGACTGTGGGAGTCATGCATATACCACAGGGTAAGTTAGAAGAGACACTGTAGGTTAAATCTCTGCGTTGTTTCCTAAAACTGGCTTCCTCTTCTTCTTAAATGTATGTGTGTGTGTTTTCTGTTTGTGCATTTATGTCTATGTATGTGTATGTGTTTTATGTTTGTGTATGTATGTTGATGCATGTGTGTATGTATTACGTATGTCTGTATTTGAGTGTGCATGTATAAGAATGTAGGAGTATGTATACGTGTGTGTGAGTGTGTACGATTGTGTACACATGATGTGTGTATGCATTATTCTATAATTTATATTTCTTTATTATATCCATAACATGCATTATTGATAACAAGCATTAGTACTCTGAAAAATGAGTGCTTAGAAGGGCCGAATGTCAGACGGGCCTGCGTGCCCAATGTGTAACCCTTTGAAAATAAAGTTTGTTAGTTTGTTCATTCTTCCTATTCTCTACTTCCACTTTTATCACTGCGGGTGTCAAGATATAAGGTTTTGCTTCTTGATCTTCTTGCCACCGCAGCTATAGACACATTGTTCTTTGATGTTGTCTTTCCATACTATTCTTGGTCTACATCATGCTCTACATTATCATACTCCTTCTCCTTTTTTGATGTTTGCCTTGAATGGTATGGTTATCACAAGCTTTCTCTTTTATGACTTAATTTGAGGTTTTATATCATCTGATCACTCCTGCAGCCTTTCACGGACATCTCTTTCCATTTAATTCAGTAAAGGAAAAAAAGGAAAAGAGGGAGACCAAAAAAGACATGGGTAGAGATTTAGGCTGAGCTGAAAAACAGGCCTCAAACATCAGATCCCTTGCATCTGACCAACAGAACTGATCAGATGGTCAGCAGCAACTGGGGACCGAATGACATGTAGGGTGTGGGACTATAATGACGATGATGATTTCAGTTTCTGGAATATGATACCTGTTTTCTTCAACATTGGGGAGAATGTCAGAGTTCTTTATATCCAGGGGATCTGGCCAACACTCCACACTCCGGGGAGGGGCGAGACCGATATACAATCATACTGTTACTGGTACCATCAGAATTTTAACTCTTCACTTGCTGCTGAATATAGGGACGGAGCGCTTATGGGAGTGTCCTGAGTGCTGTGATGTCGATTCTTAATTCAACATTCTTAAACCATGGTTTCTGGAAGAAGAGGCAGGGAGTTACCTGCACGAATGTGCTCATGGAACATTTGAGATACCGACAGCTTGAATATTCATGAGATCATGGAATTAACTAAGACACTCTAGTGTCTTCAAAGTTAAGATGACTGACTTGCATGATGTCATTCTATATGTCTCAGTCTTTCTCTGTACAATGGCCAAAAGTATCACACAAAGCATGAACTTCACATCTTCAGTAACAGTCCTTAGGGATCTCTGTAAAAACTACACTCGTGAACTGAACACTTTTCCTTGAAATGGGCCCAGGACTTTCAGAGCTCAAGACAAACAGCTTGACTACTTGACCATAACACCCCCCCCCCCCTGGGGTGTGTGTGTGCGTGCGTGTGTATGTGTGGGGGGTTGTGTGTGTCTCTCTCTCTCTCTCTCTCTCTCTCTCTCTCTCTCTCTATATATATATATATATATATATATATATATATATATATATATATATATATATATATAGTATCTTCCTGATGAGCCATAATAGAAAAACATTTTTCCAGAGAATACATAATGACGATAATTATGTTACTTAGTGTTCATGTATGTAATCCTATAATTCCAATATGGCAGGGGTTTGTAGTCAGCTGCAAAAGATTTGGCAGTAGATCACTTTCCAGTGATATTAACAACAGAAGCAAGAAGGTCAATGTTTATTTGTGGGATAAGCCGAGAAAAAGAAGACAGTTTGCCATTTTTATCTAAAAAAGTTAGGTACCAGATCCACTATCCGAAGATTAGCATTTGTATCTTAGGAATTGTGAATGCAGCTTATGACACACATGGTTTGTTGTTATCGATCTAGTGGCGCATGAGCTTTCGCCCTCTGGCCCAATGCCATGTAGTGGAATTTGCATGTTTTCACAAGCTGTTCTTTTCCTCCGTACAAGGTGTTTCACTTGTCTGGTCTCGGAGGAAGTAGCATTCTTCTAGTCTCGCTGAGTTTTTAGCACTCAAAGAGATGGTGTTCAACAGTTTCGTAGGGATAGTTACATAGCTGGCACTCTGGGGAAGTGGTGTGGCTGTATTCTGTTTAGATGTCCACTGAGTGGAAAATGTTGTGTTCTGAGTCTGAAGATGGTGGCCTAGTCTCTTCTTGTTAGATGGTTAATGTTGTCGTTAGGATCAGGGCAAGTCATATATCTATAGAACTCTCTTCCAGTATTTGTCATGGCCCTTCTTTTCAGCAGTCTTTATTTATAGCTCTTATAAGGGTTTTTGCTGTCTGTAAGGGTTTAAATCAGCTGCAGTTTAGTCTTGCATTCCGCTCAAAACTTTACAGTTCTCTTGATATCATGGATGGAATTCATTCCAGCACCCTTGGCCTCTCTCATAATTTGTCCCATGGTTTCTCTTTTACATCTCTGTTTCATTAATCCATTTGTTTCCCATTTCAGTGTCTGTTTAGTGATTCTCTGTTCGTCTGTCCTCATGGTGTCCCCATTATATTACCATCTTCTTTGCATTTCTCTTATTTCTTCACTTTTCTTGAATTCATCCCATTTCAAATTCCTCAGTTTTCTTTGGCATTTCCTTTTTCTTCACGTTCAACTGCTGTAAAATCTGGCAGAAATTATTTGGTTGATCTTCCTCTTGTGGACTTTGCTCTTGTTCCAGAATTTGAGTTTTGCATGAACATCCGTTTTACAGATCTGACTTTTTTAAATGCTGACTGAGAGTTCTTTCCCTTTAGGGAGATAATTAGTTGACTTTTACGACATTCTTGTTGGTGGGGGGTGGGGAGTTTGGGGGGGGGTGTGGTGGGTAGGGTGGGGGGGGGGGGGGGGTGGGGAGTGGGGGTGTTGTGGGGGGGGGGGGTGAGGAGCAGTGGGTCTATTTTTTTCTGTTTCCCAAAATGGGGCCCCAGAACATGCACGGAAAACAATAGGAATTTATTTTGTTGTTGCAAAGACTGTACTCAAAGGATAATTAGAAGGGCGGGGGGGGGGGGGGGGGGGGGGGGGGGGGGGGGGGAGGGGGTAGTCAAAGAAGAGGAGGGCAAAGAAGAACCTGGAATGACAACATCAAGAAATGGACAAGACTAAGTTATCATACACTTATTCATCTAGCATGTTATGTTATGTATTTATTTTGTTGTTGTTATGCATTTGCTTTTCATTCAATATTTTACAGATATGGCAATTGATTATCATCTCCAGGTATGGCTTATGGTCAGTTGTCGACACTGCCACCCGTGTATGGCCTCTATGTTTCTTTTTTCCCTGTCATCCTGTACTTCTTTTTTGGCACATCCAAACATGTTTCCACTGGTAAGTGATCTAGTTTACACCCTGTGCTTATTTGTAAACAGTGTTCTTTTTAGAGTTAAAGTGACTCAGTATAAGAAATACAGAAAATATCCTGGAAAGTAAAGGCTGCAGTCATGTTACTGACCACATCATGACCATATCATGAGTGCCGTATACCCAGCATGCTTCGAGGCATGCATTTGGGAGTTTTCCTTATTTAATTTTGGAAGTGGTTGCCTAATTTTTACTTAACTCTTTGAGTCCCAAGGAACGCATCATACGTTCATAGGTTACTGCCTAGAAGCCCAATGAACGCATGATGCGTCGATTTTAGACTCTTTTGACTACCTCTTGGGCCTGTGATGCTAAACCCTCTGGGGCTCAAAGAGTTAAACTGTTTTAGACATTATAATTGTTGCTTCTTAATTACAAAGCAATATCTCCATATCTACATACTGCATAAGAAATTCTGAAAACTACTCTAATAGAGATAAAAAGACAAATCCTAAGCATAGTCTTCTATTCCAGCTTTAGGTTACCTGTGTCGGACTTTGATAGATATCACCAAAGAAAATTAGAAGAAACTAACAATCTACAAAATGAGATATTTGAGAAAGGCTGCTAACAAAGCTAGAAGAGACTGAATGTTGAATGTTGAATTAAGAATCGACATCACAGCACATGAGACACTCCCATAAGTGCTCAGTCCCCATCTTCAGCAGCATCAAAAAGTTCCTATTCTGATGGTACCAGTAACGGTCTGATTGTATATCCATCACATCCTTCCCCTGAGTGTTGAGCATTGGCCAGAGCCTCTGCTGTTTCCTCGCAGCGCCATTCTCTTTAGACCGTAATGATCTATCTGCGCCTCTGCACTGTTTACTTGTTTCCAAAGGGCCCTCACAATTTCTAACTTGTCATACGTCAATTCACCACCAAGTGGTGCAGAGCCAGCCAATCTATCTGCCTGCTCATTTCCCAACACACTGACTGAGAGAAGAGACTGAGAAATTACTTGTTTAGAAGAACTATTGCACGTTATTAAATTCATTGAGAATCAAAGATTGAGATGGGTCAGCCACTTAATGAGAATGAATTAAACGGTATTAGCAGTGAGAGTGACTAGCATCAGAATGGAAACACTGAGACGCTGAGGGAGACCTAGAGAAAGATGGGTGGAAGGAGTCACTGCCAGTCTAAGACTTCACAACAAATTAACATACTAAGCAACAGAACAGGCTCTGGGTTGGCTACTTTTCATCTGTTAACCCTACCAGACCTGAGGCCCTGAACCTAACTGCCCCCTATACCTGAGCTCTTGGGCATTATCATGAAAAACATGCAAACAAGTGGTTAGAATTAGATGAAACTTCAAGACATTGTAAAAGATAGGTTCAACTTTCATCTAGCATCAGTGTTCCACCTTTGTGTGCCAATCCACCCAGCAGAATCAGCCTTGTTTCACAAAGTGAGCACCAGATGTGGCTGTTTGAGAAACACGCTCCCTTATCTAACTATGGATCTAGTTTTAAATCTATAATTTACAAGATTCTCTTAATCACTCGAGCTCTCACTGACTGTGTCACTTAAACTGGGAATGTATTCTTCATGAAGTTCTGACTCCTCAGAATCTGAATTAACCAAAGTATTGATCACCTGTTGGACTGAAAAGCCTAGATCTACTTCACTTTCCTGTTGCAGTACTTGGCTCATCAGCCACTCGTTTCATTGTGAATTTTCAGAATTTTTTCTTGTTAAATCACATAAAATAAATCCAAACACACATGGTCAGCCATTCACAATGACTAGCCACAAGGTGTGATCACAATTGGTTGGTTATTTTTAGTTTGTGACGTGTTTTATCACGTAGTACACAAATTATCACAGACATCAGAAGGAGACAGTCATAATTTTTCAGCCATGTTATGAGAAGAGGGAAAATAGAACATGTTGTGACCACTGGAAAGATCTGTGGAAGGAGAGATAGAGGAAGACAGCGAGAGAAGATGCTTGACAGTCTTGTTGCATGGCATGGAGGTGTGTCGGCACACGAGCTGATACATGCTGCAGGAGATCGCAGATTATGGAGAGGCATGATTGCCCACGCCAGTTGGCAAGGCAACTGATGATGATGATGATAAGTACACAAAATACTAAAAATTAGGTACAGCAGTTTAGCAACAGATTAGGAAATTACCAGAAAAGTGGTACAGCAGCCTGTTAAACTGTAACACCCAGCAGCAAAAAGCTGATACTGAACAAAGAAGAAGATTTCTCTATTGTAAATCTCCATCGAGGTTGTTGACTTCTAGAGATTACACAGTGAGGTTCTCAGTATAGTACCAGTGAGAATCCAAAGGTGAGTTTCAAGGTCAGTGTTTTCTTTTACAAATCTGACTTGATGCAGATTCAAACTCCAGACCTTGAGACCAGCAGGTGAGTATCTCTTCAGTGTGCTGTCATAGCTCCCACATCATGTTATAGGCTGATACTCGACCTCTAAACCACTCCATAATGTGTGCAAACAGCCTGACACTTTACAAGCAATTCCAGGGAAATTAGACTAAAAAGCTCAACAAAATGGGGAAGCAGAAAAACGTGCTCAAAACAACACAACATAACGTTTCGGTTGGGCAGCCTTTTTCAAACATAAGTGAACTACACTTTACACTACTATGAAAGTTTTTTTTTTTCTCATCTGGTCATCTCTTATTGAAGCATAAACCCTCAACCAACTCATGTCAAGCCATTTGTAGACTTGTCCTTGAGTGATTTGATTTTGCAGCTAATATTTTCTGTAGTTTGAGCTAGCTAGTCTCACCTGGCATATTTTCCATAGGATACTTTTTTTATCTTTTTAAAGTTACAAGTAATTAGTGGGGAAATTTGTAAAACCACTAAAGATACCAGTGCCAAACATGGACACTATCTAAAGTCCATATACGCAAAGTCACCACCTGCGAGATGAGATGCCTGAGAAAAGCAGCCAACCTAACCATCCGAGATCGAGTGAATAATGACACTATCAGACAAATTGTGGGAATGACACCTTGTACTTGATTCATCAAGAAACAGCAGATCAAGTGGTATGGTCATCTCGTTAGAATGCAGCAGGATGAAAAGCAATCACAAGCACTACATCTCGGTAGGTCAGCTACAAGAGCAAAAGGACGGCCGCGGAAATATGGATCTAAAACATTAACAAAACTCTACGTCTTCACGGCACAACAAAAGCTAGTGGTAGGCAGCGTGCACTGGATCACAAATTATTCCTCCCTATGACGCTTAATGGCAGAAGTGGTTTATGATGATGATGACTAAAGATATGGAATGGAAGTTAAATGTGTTTGAATACAAATGCTTGAGGAAAATGATCAACCTACAGACAGAGACGATGGCACTATTTTGGACTCATTCTGAGAAAATATGCACAGAGAATCACCAAACAGGTGCATCTGTTCATCCATTTATGAAAATTAAAACAAAAAAATCAACCATGTTTAACCTGCTGCAAGCAACATCAGTTATAATTGTGGTCTGGTTTCTTTGTAAAAATTTTTTTAGCTGAGAAATGTTAATTGCATCAGAACTAGTGGCGTGGAGGGGTACTCTAGTACCTAGTGAGGCTTGTTTGAGGAGGGGGCTGGGTTGCATTATACACAACCACACACACACATATAAAGACATACATGTACAATTACACACACACAAACATATAATTACACACAACATACATGTTTGCAGGCCCACTTGGGAATGCATGCATAGGCGTTTGCATACACACACACATACATATATACACACATATATGCACACCTACAAGGGAATGCATGCACTTCCATCATTCCATTTATGTAAAACAAAACACAAAATTGACTACGTTAACCTGCTACGAGCAGCATCGGTTACAATTGTAGTCTTCCAATTCCAATTCCAATTCCGTTAAGAAAAAAACAAATCAAAAACTCAACCATGTTCAACCTGCTGCTAGCCAGCTGAAGCTGCCAAAGGTGCTGGGCTGGATTCCATCCATGATATCGAAGTGATTGCACAGGATAGGAATGGAGTGTAGGCTCTGTGTGACATATAATGGCACCACAGGACAATCAATGAATGAATAGATGAATGAATGAGTGAATGAATTGATGAATGAATGAGTGAATGAATGAATGAATTAGCAGTGATTTGTTCTTTGCTTTTCTTCTTTCTTTTTTTGTGTTTGTCAGGTACATTTGCAGTCATATCACTTATGGTTGGTTCTACGGTAGAAAAAGGACTTAAGGCACAGGGCCTAGAGCTGAAGATCTGGAACACAACGGTCAGTACAGGGACAAATGTGACGACTCAGCTAATGGACAACTCAGCTGAGTTGTTGAACGTCAAATTGAAACTAGCTATGTCTGTGACATTTGTAGTGGGAGTTATTCAGGTAATGTCGTCAGATTTTAATTGTTATACAGATTCTTAGATAGACATTCATGTTTCATGGAAAAAAAAAAAAAAAAAAACTTTCCAGTACAGCAGTTCTTGAAAGACAGTGAATTAAAAAAAAAAATTTGATGAAAAAAATTACAAAAGAAATAAAATAAAATAAAGTGACAATTGAAATATTTTGTACCACTATCAAAACCAAGGCAGGTTGTCTGCTGCCTAATTGCCTATAGCCAGGATTCTTCTTCTTCTTCTTCGTGTTCACCAGCTGTACACTCTGGCGGAAAGTTCTGGTTGCTCGTCCACTACTGAACTGCATTCCTGCTCCAGAACCTGAGTGTTGCGTGTGCATCAGTTTTACAGATCTCATTCTCTTGAACACAGATTGTTGGTTCCTTGCCTCTCCGGCAGATGCACTCCGACTTCAAAGGAAGCTCCCAAATTAGTCGACTCTTACGACATTTTTTTGGGTAGGCAGTGGGTCTATTCTTGTTTTCCCCACAATGGGGCCCTGGAACCCACACGGGGGTAGCCAGGATTGAACCTGGCACCATAGATTATGAAGCGTGTTTGCAACGCCTAACCACAGGCGCAAACTGTTGTTTGGAAAAATACAGTTAAATTAATCAAAATTTATGAACAGATAATTTATGCATTAACTTTCTCTTAGACAGAGTTAACTAATATTAATTTAGTGAAAGCAAGCACTTCACGTCCTTTTTAGGATGAAATTTTTCGTTATTTGAAACCCTACTCTGGCTCTTGCCAGGGGCTGCAATATAGCCTGGCCATAAATATGGCCTAAAGGCTGAACACGGTTTCTGGGACCTCTCCACGGGTGATCCTCACCCACATGGTGGCACATTGTGTCATCGGGTGTTTATCGCTTGTGTGATGTCCTAGTGGGCTAGAAAGTCAGTCAGTAAATCTTATGTACTTGCTCCCTGTGAGTTTATTCTTATTGTACGTGGCTAGCCCACAAGACTACCAGGAAAGACTGGTGACTATCGGGAAAGTCCTTTTGACACCTATGGAAAGACTGGCCCCCCGGTATCGCCGGGGGGATAAACTGACATCTGGAGACAGATGTCGACTGTGGACCGGGTTGATCACCCCTAACACAGTATAATACCTCCGATTTCGTACGACCACAATGAAATATGCCCCCAGGGCCCTCCGAAAGGGGGGGGGAGAATGAAGGGCCCAATCTGATTGATACCCTCGGTGACGACTTTGCTAGCCCCCGGACTGAGATACTCGCCCAACGTCCGGGCTGGCTCTGTACATGTGGAAAAAGCTTCACGGGGTTGCATGGTCTGAGAACGCATGCCGGAAGAATGAAATGCGAGGGTGCTCCACGCAGTAAACGCCGTCGCAAAACTACCACTCCTGTGGTAGTTTCTGAGTCGTCAGGGTACGACGGGCAGGGTGAACCCCACTCGCCCAGAGAGGCCCATGACGTCGACTGCGGAGGAGCACCTTTGATGATTTCTGAAGAAGTGCGTTCCAAGATCAGGTTTCCACCTGCGAGCGAGAAGGTGGTGTGGTGTAAGTTGGAGGCTACATTATGTGAGGTACTTAAACAAACTCTAAACAAGAAGTCGCTAGGCGACAAGCTTACTAAATTTGGTGATGTAATATATGAACACTGCTCCCGCGAGTTCGGGACAGTAGTAAAGGCACAGCCGGGTGCCAAGCAGAATACTAGCAGGAGGCAGAGGGACATTCTGAAGTGTCGGGCAGACAAGAATGCCCTCAGAAAACGGTTCAAAGCCGCTACGGGCAGCGAACGGGAGGGGCTGTATGAAGTGTGGGTGCATTTAAAGAACAAACACAGTGCCCTCTGTCGCGCCGAGCGTTTCTGTAACAACAGACGAAGAACCAAAAGGGAGCGAGAGAAATTCTTTAGGGACCCGTATCAGTTTGCCCGAGGTCTATTCGAGCAACCGAAGTCTGGGACTCTGGTTGTCAGTCAGGAAGAACTAGAGCTACATCTACGCAAGATGTACTCGGATAAAAAGAGGAGAGAGCCTCTCGATGACAATCCAGAGATCCTTAGCGGTCTCAAACAGCCTTCGGTGCCGAAGGTACCATTTAAAATGGTACCTCCCCTTTGGTCTGAGGTTGAGGACGTTGTGAAAAAAGGCCAGCGGCAAGTCTGCCCCAGGTCCGAACGGTGTCCCGTACGTTCTTTACAAGCGTTGCCCGAAAATCCTTAAAATGCTTCACGTCTTGTTGAGACAAGCGTGGATCCGCAACCACATATGTCCAGAGTGGTCAAAGGCAAATGGGGTCTACATTCCCAAAGAGCAGGACTCGAAGAGTCTTTCCCAATTCAGGCCCATCTCGCTGTTGAATGTTGAGGGTAAGATATTCTTCTCAGTCATGGCTCGCCGGCTCACACAGTATCTGATGACTAACAAGTACATAGATACGAGTGTTCAGAAGGGTGGTATCCCAGGCGTTCCTGGGTGCCTTGAACACGCGACCATGATCTGGGAGGCTATCCAGAGAGCCAAGCATGAGAGAACCGATTTGCACGTTATATGGTTGGACTTAGCCAACGCCTACGGGGCAGTCCCCCATAGGCTACTGTGGCGAGCCCTTCGCATGTTTCACGTACCGACACAGATCAGTCAAATGGTCGAGCAATATTTCTCCAAGTTCGCTTTGCGCTTCTTCTACCTCGACGTTTACCACGAGGTGGACTGAGTTGCAGATTGGGATAGCTATGGGCTGTACGATCTCACCCATACTGTTTGTCATGGCAATGCAGATCATGTTAGACGGGGCGGCCGGCTACGGACTGGGCCTTCAAATAGGGAATCACTGGTTGCCGCCACTACGCGCATTTATGGATGACACGACTATTATAACGGGCAGCGAGGAGTCTGCCCGCACGATCCTGAATAGATTGGACGCGGTGGTCCAATGGAGCGGTATGCAGTTCAAACCGCAGAAGTCGAGGAGTCTGTCAATCTATAAGGGCAGGGTGTCGGCGACCAGTTTTACGGTGGCAAGGAACAAGATCCCTACGGTTCTGGAGGAACCGGTGAAGAGTCTCGGTCGCGTTTACGATTCGAAGTTATCTGACAGAGCGGAAGTCCGGCGAATACATGAGTCACTGGCTACAGGCCTGCTCGCGATCGAGCGATGCAGGCTGATCGGAAAATTCAAGGTATGGTGTCTCCAATTCATGTTGATTCCGAAGCTCCTATGGCCACTGTTAGTCTACGAGGTGACGATGACTGCAGTGGAAGCCATGGAAAAGAAAATCAACACAGCCTTAAGAAAGTGGATTGGTGCACCGCCTTGTCTGACCGACGTGGCTCTGTATTGTAAACAGGCTAAGCTGGTACTTCCGTTCAAGTCTATAACCGAAGAGTTTAAAGTCGGCAAAGTTAGGGTCGCCATGCTTCTGCGCGAGTCCTCAGACCCAAATGTCATCGCTGTCCAGCCCGCTCTAAAGACTGGTCAGAAGTGGAGGGTCCTGGATGCGATAGAATCTGCTCAGAACGCACTAAAATTGAAGGAGGTAATGGGTTACACACAAACCGACCGTCGAGGCCTAGGGCACGGGAAGGTCAATTGGTGGTCAAAGGCCCCAGCCAAAGAGCGCCGAGACATGGTGATACAAACGGTGAGGGACAACGAAAACGAGGTTCGGGTCCAGAAAGCTGCCCAGCAGTCGCAGCAGGGCCATTGGGTCAGCCTGGAGAGCGCATTGCCGAGAATACTCACATGGGGTGAGATCTGGCGGATGACCCCGCTGCGACTGAGCTTTATCGTTCGTTCGGCGTACGATGTATTACCGTCCGGTGTTAACATGGTTAAATGGTCTGCGACCAACGATCCGACTTGCCCGTTGTGCAAATCGAAGCAAACTCTTGAGCACGTCCTGTCCGCGTGCAGGAAAGCTCTAGGTCAAGGCCGATACACCTGACGCCACAACAAGGTGCTAAAGGAGTTAGCAGCAGTTGTCGACCAGGCTAGAATGAGGGCTAATGCCAGAGCCAGTTCTAGTATCGCCCCCATTCGTTTCCTCAAGGCTGGGCAGGTTCCAATCGGTAAGGTCAACAAAAACGCATTCGCTCCATCTGCGCTAGACTCTGCGAGGGACTGGTTACTGGCGGTTGATCTGCCAGGACATGAACGGTATCCCGAGTTGATCCGTAAAACCGGCCTGCGACCGGACATCGTTCTCCATTCTGCGCAAAAACGGCAACTCATCCTGATTGAGTTGACGGTCCCGTTTGAGTCGCGTATGGAGGAGAATCACTTGTACAAGCTCGAAAAGTACAGTGATTTAGCAGCCGGTTTGAGGAGAAACGAGGCTTACACAGTGCGGGTATTTGCCGTCGAAGTGGGAGCGAGAGGCCTCGTTTCCACTTCGCTCTACAATGTGGTGAAAGAATTAGGATTGCGCGGTAATGAACGGAAACGAACACTCAAAAAACTGGGTGAGGCAGCCGAAAGGGCCTCGAGCTGGCTTTGGACGCAGCGCAACAACGTAGGGGACGGGCCTCGGTGAGCTGGTCCGGGTGTCTAGCGGAAAGGAGTTTCTCATCCCTTTGAAAGTCCATCGTGTACGAGTTGTCTGCCAGTGTTCCTCTGCCAACTGCTATTAAAAGTCCAACATGTGTCCGGTAAACCAAAGTAAGCTTGTCGCTCGGTCGTCCAGGCATGCGGACTGTTTTAATTACGCTGTCGCGGCGGCTTCTTATCTCACAGTACCTCCTTCGAAACCACTAAGTCGTCTTGTCTCTGGCCGAAATAATAACACCATCCGGTAATTCTGTGCAGCGGGGAAGCAGCCCTGAGCTTCATGAACTCAGGTGGGCCCACCTCCGAATACGTTTAGGAATCGTGGGCCGAAACGTGTGTCGACAGAGGATAATTTCTACTGATGACTGTAGATCCCCGCTGTACTTGCTCCCTGTGAGTTTATTCTTATATGAATGTTATTTTAATATTATATAATAAACTAAATTATTTTTCAAATATTAAAAAAATGAATATGTGATGTTCTTTCTTGTAGCTTTTGTTAGGAGTTCTACAGCTTGGCTTCCTCACAGTGTATCTGTCTGATCCACTGATCAGTGGCTTCACAACTGGTGCAGCCTGCCATGTGTTCACTAGCCAAGTCAGACATATATTTGGGATATCCATGGGACAATACAGCGGTGCCTTTAAGCTTGTATACGTAAGCTACTGTTTCTTTGTAGTAAATTAAGGTATTAGAATTCAATGGAAAGGGTTAGTTAGTTGCGTATCCTTTACAGGACGTTGCAGAACCAACCCCAGCAGCCCCTGACTATTGTGTGGTTTCTCTAGGCAAATTTACGTCCACTAGTTTGCCATTGCAACTGGACGGTCGGCTCCCTGATACAACTGTCAAAACCAACGCAGGGCACATGGCCCGCAGCTGGGATCGAACCCGGCATCCCGGCATTACGAAGGGTTCGCATTGACTTAGCCACAGAGCCGACTAAATGGAAAGGCAAAAGGAAAAAAAAAGGCTGTTTGGATGGAAAAGTTTACCTTCATTGCACCAGGTTTGATCGAATTTGACTCAACAGTTCTTTGCCACCTTGCGAGAGTATCATATGCCACATATTCTGTAGTTCTGTTGAAAGTTGAATTAAGAATCGACATCACAGCACTTTCACTCCCAAAAGTGCTCAGTCCTTATCTTCAGCAGCAAGTGAAGAGTTCCAATTCCGATGGTACCAGTAACTGTCTGATTGTATATCCATCTCATCCTTCCCCTGAGTGTTGAGTGTCGGCCAGATTGCCCTGGTAACTCCTTGCAGCGCCATTCTCCTTAGACCGTAATGATCTGTCTGTGCATCTGTACTGTTCGCTCGCTCCCAAAGGGCTCTGTAGCTCTGTTGATGATGCTCAAACCACAAGGTGGGGGGTGGGGGGGGGGGGGGACTATAAAATATGAAGAGAAGAGAATTATAGACAAGTCAAGGTTTCAACTTCACTGCACTCAGGTCACTTCACACTTGCTCCGTTCCTGTGCCATGAAAATCAAATGAAATGTCCATCGCCGTCCCATTTGAAAAACTGGTGAACAAACAATTAGTCCCAAGCACAATCAGGAAATATGCTTACACAGTAAATGCGTGAAGGCAGTTGCTAAAGGTGCCAAGGCCAACAGTTGTTACCAAAAATGGGCATGACTACCAGCGCCACATAGCATGGATTTTAAGAAGATGGAAAAAATAGGAAGTACAAGAACTGATTAGCACATACAAGAACTGATTTGCATGAATTGTTTTGTGGGCTCAAGCTCTGTTGGGAGATGAATGGCAGAAGAAAAGAGCATTGGCAGTTAACAACAAACCTTAGGAAAGACTTCATGTACAGGGGAAAGACTTCATGTACAGGGAAAAGATTTCATGTACAGGGGAAAGACTTCATGTACAGGGGAAAGACTTCATGTACAGGGGAAAGACTTCATGTACAGGGGAAAGACTTCATGTACAGGGGAAAGACTTCATGTACAGGGGAAAGACTTCATGTACAGGGGAAAGACTTCATGTACAGGGGAAAGACTTCATGTACAGGGGAAAGACTTCATGTACAGGAGAAAGACTTCATGTACAGGGGAAAGACTTCATGTACAGGGGAAAGACTTCATGTACAGGAGAAAGACTTTATGTACAGGGAAAAGACTTCATGTACAGGGGAAAGACTTCATGTACAGGGGAAAGACTTCATGTACAGAGGAAAGACTTCATGTACAGAGGAAAGACTTCATGTACAGGGGAAAGACTTCATGTACAGGGGAAAGACTTCATGTACAGGGGAAAGACTTCATGTACAGGGGAAAGACTTCATGTACAGGGGAAAGACTTCATGTACAGGGGAAAGACTTCATGTACAGGGGAAAGACTTCATGTACAGGGGAAAGACTTCATGTACAGGGGAAAGACTTCATGTACAGTGGAAAGACTTCATGTACAGGGGAAAGACTTCATGTACAGGGGAAAGACTTCATGTACAGGGGAAAGACATCATGTACAGGGGAAAGACTTCATGTACAGAGGAAAGACTTCATGTACAGAGGAAAGACTTCATGTACAGGGGAAAGACTTCATGTACAGGGGAAAGACTTCATGTACAGGGGAAAGACTTCATGTACAGGGGAAAGACTTCATGTACAGGGGAAAGACTTCATGTACAGGGGAAAGACTTCATGTACAGGGGAAAGACTTCATGTACAGGGGAAAGACTTCATGTACAGAGGAAAGACTTCATGTACAGGGGAAAGACTTCATGTACAGGGGAAAGACAGTGTTCTTCATGTACAGGGGAAAGACTTCATGTACAGGGAAAAGACTTCATACGGTCGTTTAATCGAAATGCTAGTGGCACCATTAGTATCGGAACTCTTCACTGGCTGCTGAAGATGGGGACGGAGCACCTATGGGAATGCTCCGAGTGCTGTGATGTCGGTTCTTGAATCAACTCAGCTCAACACTCTCTTCCAGGATTATAGTCTGTAGGATTATCACATCAGAGATGAAAATAAAACAGGTACGGATCCTTAAAACCTTGCACAACCACATAGATTTTTAAACTTGTGAGCAGCAGCAGATGCAGCATTAGCTGAAGATCGTAATTTTTTTGACATTAAATTTAACAGGAACACTACTAACTATATTTGCTTTTCTTTCAGTGTCTTTCAGTTGAACGGGGTTTCCAGTCCTCGTGTTATCCTTATTCAAATGGTGGTATTTTGTGTCACCGGGTGTTTATTGCTTGTTGTGATGTCCTGGTGGGGTTGAACATCAATCAGTCTGTTTAGTTAGCTGTCAGGGTGGCCACGAAGGAAGTTCCTCTGTTTTAAGGGGCTGCAGGTTTAACAATGTTGAGGAACACTGCTCTAGGCCATGATGGCTTTTTTAACATTTCAATATTGCTGTTCACTTGTTCTCAAAGACAGCAAGAGATATTACATACTACATGAGTCTATAAGTAAGTAAGTAAGTAAAGATCCCTTTTCACGCCTCAGGGGCGTCGGGCATATGAGAAGAGCACCCCATATTTTTACAGACCAATCTGCACTAGGTGGGTAAAGTAGTCAGCATTACGCCGGCCGTCTTTACTTCCCCAGGACATCCATCCTGGTACCCATTTAAGGCTGGGTCGACCTGCGATGCCCCATACCATGATAAAAATCCACGCAGCCAGCAGTGGGTTTCGATCGTGGTACCTTAAAATTACACGTCTGAATCGCAAGGCCTAAGCCACGGACGCTGCACAACGAGTTTATAGTGTAGATAATAAATGTATGGGAGTTGCTGTGGCAGTGCGGCTAGACGCGCGCCGCAGATTGGAAGGTGGTGGGTTCACTCCATGGCGGAGCCGGACATTTTTAAAAAATGACCTTCACTCCCAGGTTGACCCAGCCTTGAGTTGGCACCCGGTGCAGTCCTGGGAAGTAAAGGCAGCCGGCATGATGCTGATTACATCACCCATCTTGTGACGATGGTCTATAAAATATAGGTCTAGCCCTATATGCCCTATACGCCTAAAAGCATGGAAAAGGGTCCTTTACTTTTTTACTTTAATAAATGTACAGGTGTCTAATGAATTGTTTTCATATCAGTCCTACAGAGACATCTTTGTGAATTTGCCAAAGACAAATGCCATCACATTTATTGCATCCATTGTCTGTATGGTTATCCTGGTGATTGTGAAAGAATTTATCAACAATAACCCAAAGATTAAACCTAAACTGAAAATGCCTGTACCTGTGGATCTTATTGTTGTAAGTAAACCCCCTTTTTTTAATTTTTTCAAACAGGAAACATTTTGCCATCATCAAAATGAGGGACTTTGCCCACTGGCATATGTGTTTATGCTTGTTTCCAACTTCATGTATTCAAAAGTTTGTATCAATTGACATTCTGTCACCTTTCCAAGCCAACAACTAGGCTGACCAGAATTTCCTCTCATTGTCTTCCCTTTTCTCTCTTATAATAATTTTGTGTGTGTGTGGGTGGTCTCAACATAATTCTGGGTTTTTTCTTCTCATACTGTGGCCAGAAAGGATGACTGCATCTTTCTGATATGTGATAAATTGTCTTTGTGTGTTAACTTCTTACAAAGCATTTCAGATATTGTTTTTGACTGTCAAATGAAATAAGTATTCTTTTGTAAAACCCCGCCTTTGAGGCCTTGAATAGGTTTAGTTTTGCTTTCATACTAATTTTTCAGGTTCGATAGCCATTTGTTAAAACTGGTTCAATGCAAGAATTGTTTGTAATACCTCCAGTGACAGGGATTTTTTGGATAAATTTTTATTTATTTTATTAAATGCAGTTTTGCTTATTACTATCCTTTGTGACGTGTTTCTAGTAGACTCACCTCCTTCTTCTTCTTCTGCTTTTCTAGCCCCCAATGGAGCATTGGCCCTCAACCAACTCACGCTAAGTTGTTCTATCCTTTGCTATCGCATGCAGCTCTCCCCCTGTCCTCCCCATCTTTATAACTTCATTCTCCAGCTCTCTTCTCCTTGTGTTTTTTGGCCCTCCTTTATTCCAATGCCCCTGTGGGTTCCAATGCAAAGACATTCTAGTTATGTTTTTCTCCAGTTTTCTGAATATGTGTCCTATCAAACGCCAGCGTCTTTTCTCCACCTCTTGGTCCACTGGAGCTTGCTTAGTTCTCTCCCACAGCTCTACATTAGTGATTCTATCACACCATCAGACTCACCTTACTGTGTTTTTAATATCCTATGTTATACTGGGTTTCTTTAATACTCCACAATTTACTGTTTTTCTTATATGTGATGTTCTATTGTCTGTATTATACCCAAGTGGAATCCACCGTTATGTAACTGCTAGACCTTTACCTGCGGGCCCAAAGTTCATGTGTTCAAATCTGCCTGGAGTGGGATTTTTTTTTTTTCAATGACCTTGGCTGCCAGATGGACCTGTTATAAGGGGTGAATGTCAACAGCAGTGGGCCTATGTTTATTTATCAGCAAATTAAGTTCGCACAACAGGAGACTGATCTGAAACCTAACCCACACATTGTGAACCAGGTTTGGCCCATTCCCTGAGAATGTCAGGAAGTTAAAGAGGCTGAAACATTCAGCACAGGGGAACTTCTGATTATCAGGTGACTCCTGCTGTGCTTACTCAACCATGAAATTTCTGTTACTAGCTCTATCTCATCAGGCCATGGAATTTATGTTACTTGTCGTATCTCATCAGGCAATGGAATATTTGTTACTAGCTGTATCTCATCAGGCCATGGAATTTATGTTACTTGTCCTATCTCATCAGGCAATGGAATTTCTGTTACTAGCTGTATCTCATCAGGCAATGGAATTTCTGTTACTAGCTGTATCTCATCAGGCCATGGAGTTTCTGTTACTTGTCATATCTCATCAGGCCATGGAATTTCCGTTACTTGCCATATCTCATCAGGCCAAGGAATTTCTGTTACTATCCATATCTCATCAGGCCATGGAATTTCTGTTACTTGCCATTTCATCAGGCCATGGAATTTCTGTTACTCGCCATATTTTAACAGGTGCATTTGTATAGAGTTTAATAAACAAATAATGAAGCTCAAATAAAAAAAAATAAAAAAAAATTTCCACTGAATGACACAGATCACAAAGTCTCTTGTTGTACTGTACATGTCACATCCAGAAATTATAGATTCGGTACTTCTTGTGTAACTATATGCCTCTGTTTTAAAAGCTTTTATTTAATTGTTGTGTTTACAGGTTGTTCTTGGAACTGTAATATCCTATTTTGTCAGATTAGAAGAGGAGTATAAAGTTAGGATTGTGGGTCAGATTCCTGTTGGGTAAGTCTTGTTTGTATTGAAAGGTAGACATAAAGTTAACATTCTTCTTATTTGGCAGTTTAAACGCTAACATTTCTTAACATTTCTTTTAGCAGGTAAAGTTAACGATTCAGTCAGGACAGCAGAGATGGTGAGGAAAAGAAACACTATAGGATTGACATTTTAAATTCAGAATCATCACCATAGTCCAATAATGCTTTGTGTCATTGTTACTGTTGACTATCTGATCAGTTCCCTACACTCATTTGTTACTGTTGACTATCTGATCAGTTCCCTACACTCATTTGTTACTGTTGACTATCTGATCAGTTCCCTACACTCATTTGTTACTGTTGACTATCTGATCAGTTCCCTACACTCATTTGTTACTGTTGACTATCTGATCAGTTCCCTACACCTCTGTCATACTTGACATTCGCCTGTTTGAGGTATATCCCCTCAGCAATATTCTGTATCTAGGTCTGTCTTGGTCACCTCTTCACCTCCTCTACCGAGCCCTGAAGCAATAATTTTGGAATTACCTGAACTGAAAGGGAATGGAGCAGGCAAAAGATTTCAAACATAGATGAAATGATACTGGGTACTGGGTCAGCTGCCTACAGTAGGAGAAAGGATGATTGGTTGAGGACATACTCCATCATCATCATGTAGCAGGTTCTTTGCAGAACTGCTCCATCCTGGCAGACTAGAAAGGTACTCTGTCTCTTGACAACTTTCCCACCTTATGAAGTTTCATGCCCAGTGCATCCATGATATCCTGCAAATTCCTTTATGATGTTGACCCTTGCCTCTTTTCTTTTTTTTTCAGGAACCACACTCTTCATTACTGTTCTCTTCAAATCGTTATGGCATATAATACATATATAGCCAAAATATTACAGTTTTGAATAAACATAAATTATTTTTTTTTAAATTAATTTTGTAGCCAGTTTTTTTCCTTGTTTGTGTTCTTATTCTAGGGTAAAATTAGACTTACTTCCCCCTAACAAGCTGGTCATATGAGGTGACTAATTAAAGTTTTGCTGAAATTGAATATGTTCCACCAACAAGCACAGATGTTACATCCTAGCTTTAAAATACAACATGACGTTTGACCTTTTAACTGTTTCCATTCCAGAAGGGTATCATTGATGCCCCACTGAGTCTGTTGTGAAGTGAACAACGTAATGGGTATACTACATCCGGAGGGCCCAAATGCACATCACAAATGTGTTTTTGCTTGTTTTAGTACACCCTGACTGAACACAGAATGTACAAGCATAATAAAATGTTAATTGGTGTGTGTGAGTAAATCCATTCACACATTCTATGTTTTTGGAGCTGAAAGACTTACAGGGAAATTTCCTCATGTGGGTTCCAGTGCCCCATTGTGGGGAAAAGGGGGAAGAAAGAATATTCGTAGAATTCTCCATAAACATTTATTTTGAAAAGTCTCACATTTAGGTGTAATTCCCGCTGTCATTTTCCAACATTCACTGTTGTATAATAGTATTCCTAAAATGTTGTTCCTGTATATTCTGCCTTCAAACTAAATCCCTTTGACTTCCATATGTTGTTAAGCATAGCAAATGCTTGATTTGCTTTGTTTTTTCTTGATGTTACATCCTTTTCAGAATCTCCATCTGGAGTAACTTAAAATTAATGTATCTTGGAAGTAAAGTTACTCCAGAATGCTAAGAATAAGAAGGTTAAATGCAGAAAATGAAGAATGAGCCAGTCCCTTTAATTTTGAAAAAAAAATGTCATTATTTTTCATCTTCTTGATCTATGATACTCTAAGAATCTTCTTGTAACATTTTAGTTTAAAAGCCCTGATACTCCACTGAGGGTCGAAAGGCAGAAAGAGAAGACTTTCAAACAGACAATAGTCAGTCTGTTTTTAAGAACACTCTTTGTCATTTGTATCATCTTAATCTTTTAGTTGTATTTGATAAGAAGATGTAGTTGTCCTTCAGTGTATTCTTTATCCATTCTACCAGACCTCTCATTTGCTTCAGTGTATTCTTTATCCATTCTACCAGACCTCTCATTTGCTTCAGTGTATTCTTTATCCATTCTACCAGACCTCTCATTTGCTTCAGTGTATTCTTTAGCCAGTCTACCAGACCTCTCATTTGCTTCAGTATATTCTTCAGCCAGTCTCCCAGACCTCTCATTTGCTTCAATGTATTCTTTAGCCATTCTACCAGACCTCTCATTTGCTTCAGTGTATTCTTCATCCATTCTACCAAACCTCTCATTTGCTTCAGTGTATTCTTTATCCATTCTACCAGACCTCTCATTTGCTTCAATGTATTCTTTATCCATTCTACCAGACCTCTCATTTGCTTCAGTGTATTCTTTAGCCATTCTACCAGACCTCTCATTTGCTTCAGTGTATTCTTTATCCATTCTACCAGACCTCTCATTTGCTTCAGTTTATTCTTTATCCATTCTACCAGACCTCTCATTTGTTTCAGTGTATTCTTTAGCCAGTCTACCAGACCTCTCATTTGCTTCAGTGTATTCTTTATCCATTCTACCAGACCTCTCATTTGCTTCAGTGTATTCTTTAGTCAGTCTCCCAGACATCTCATTTGCTTCAATGTATTATTTAGCCAGTCTATCAAACCTCTCATTTGCTTCATTGTATACTTTAGCCAGCCTACCAGACCTCTTGTTTCTACATTTTATCTTTTTTTCCCCCCTAATTTACAAACCATGAGTTGTAAACCCTTTGGCTCAGTACTATTGATATCACAACCCTTCAGCCTTGATTCCATGACAGATACCATAAATCTGGGAAATATGTGGCTTTTCTGCCTACCCCCAAGCATGAACTTGGACCACAAGTTTTTTTTTTATCTGGTCACCGCACAGCTGGTTTTACCAACTTAGCTAGCATTCCGGGATACATTAAATCATAAATGAACTTTCTAAAACAATTTTTAAAATTTGTTTTAAATAAATCATTACTAGGCATGAAATTTTAATTTGTTTTTGTAAAAATGTATATTTCATACAGGATTCCATCTCCCAACCTCGCAGCATTTGCATGTCTGTCAGAAGTTGTTACTGATGCTATTGCTTTTGCCATTGTTGCATTTGTCCTTCAGTGTATTCTTTATCCATTCTACCAGACCTCTCATTTGCTTCAGTGTATTCTTTATCCATTCTACCAGACCTCTCATTTGCTTCGGTGTATTCTTTATCCATTCTACCAGACCTCTCATTTGCTTCAGTGTATTCTTTAGCCAGTCTACCAGACCTCTCATTTGCTTCAGTATAATCTTTAGCCAGTCTCCCAGACCTCTCATTTGCTTCAATGTATTCTTTAGCCATTCTACCAGACCTCTCATTTGCTTCAGTGTATTCTTCATCCATTCTACCAAACCTCTCATTTGCTTCAGTGTATTCTTTATCCATTCTACCAGACCTCTCATTTGCTTTAATGTATTCTTTATCCATTCTACCAGACCTCTCATTTGCTTCAGTGTATTCTTTAGCCATTCTACCAGACCTCTCATTTGCTTCAGTGTATTCTTTATCCATTCTACCAGACCTCTCATTTGCTTCAGTGTAATCTTTATCCATTCTACCAGACCTCTCATTTGCTTCAGTGTATTCTTTAGCCATTCTACCAGACCTCTCATTTGCTTCAGTGTATTCTTTATCCATTCTACAACACCTCTCATTTGCTTCAGTGTATTCTTTATCCATTCTACCAGACCTCTCATTTGCTTCAGTGTATTCTTTATCCATTCTACCAGACCTCTCATTTGCTTCAATGTATTATTAAGCCAGTCTATCAAACCTCTCATTTGCTTCAAAGTATTATTTAGCCAGTCTATCAAACCTCTCATTTGCTTCAATGTATTCTTTATCCATTCTACCAGACCTCTCATTTGCTTCAGTGTATTCTTCATCCATTCTACCAGACCTCTCATTTGCTTCAGTTTATTCTTTATCCATTCTACCAGACCTCTCATTTGTTTCAGTGTATTCTTTAGCCAGTCTACCAGACCTCTCATTTGCTTCAGTGTATTCTTTATCCATTCTACCAGACCTCTCATTTGCTTCAGTGTATTCTTTAGTCAGTCTCCCAGACCTCTCATTTGCTTCAATGTATTATTTAGCCAGTCTATCAAACCTCTCATTTGCTTCATTGTATACTTTAGCCAGCCTACCAGACCTCTTGTTTCTACATTTTATCTTTTTTTTCCCCCTAATTTACAAACCATGAGTTGTAAACCCTTTGGCTCAGTACTATTGATATCACAACCCTTCAGCCTTGATTCCATGACAGATACCATAAATCTGGGAAAAATGTGGCTTTTCTGCCTACCCCCAAGCATGAACTTGGACCACAAGTTTTTTTTTTTTATCTGGTCACCGCACAGCTGGTGAGGTTCGATCGCAGCTTGTCATTCAGGGAACACGTTGACCATGCGATAACAAAAGCACGCAAAGGTCTATCTGCAATGAGGATTATGGCTGCTTCCAATATCGAGCAAAGACTGCTGGTGCTTCTATTCTATCGTCTGGTCCTTTCCCCCATTGAATACGCTCTGGCCATCCTCACTGTCAGTGCTACCCAGATTGAACGACTCGAGAAGGTGCAAAATGAAGCCATGCGTATTATTTTGGGATGTACAAGAGACACATCTTGTGGAGCAATGAGGTATCTACTTGACTTTCCAACAATGAACCAAAGGATCAGGATGTGGAGGGCTCGGGCATACCTCAAAATATGTGCTGATAAGAAACACCCACTGCATCAAGCGCTTTTTAGTGAAAAGGGCGACAGACTGAAGAGGGGAAAATCGTGGCTAGGTCGGGCAGAAGATGTTATTAGGCAAATATGCAGCCTAACCGACATCATACCTGGTGCAGAATGGATACCTGTGCCTCAGGCGTTTATTTGTACATTTTCCTGTATTGTCACACTCAACAGGCGATGTAGAGAAGATAATCCTGTTGCTGTTAATGCAGAGGTCAACGCTCTCATCGGTGAAAATTCAGACGAAGCAGATGCACTAATCTATACAGACGGATCAGTTATACGCCAAAGAAGAAGCGCATGGGCATTTACAGCACGCTCAGCGGGCAGAACAGTCAAAGAAGCCAACGGCGCCTTCTCCATGACAACCAGCAGCATGACGATGGAGGTGATGGCAGTGACGCAAGCGTTTGCCTGGCTTGAAACACAAAAATACACCCGCATATGTATACTCAGTGATTCAATGAGTATGATCCGGAGGGTTCAGGCAGGTTCAGTGCGAAGACAATGGCTTGAATCAATTCAGAAGTCCACTGTGCGAGGAGTCACCTTTATTTTTGTTCCGGGACACGCAAGCGTCGATGGAAATGAAAGAGCTGACAGGTTGGCTGGATCCGCTATCACTACCGACGGTCAGCCTATGGATCATGCTGATATTATCAATGCCCTCAGAGAAATGGGAAGGATAGAGGACTTTGGTGGCAGTGAATCCACATCACTCGCCAGAATGGCAGACTTGGGAATTAAGATCGGCACAGCAAAAAACGAGACGCACACCGGACACGTCAGAAGACTTGTTTATCAACATAGAAATGGTACTATTAGCCATCGGACGTTGGGATTCATACTGAGGGGAGGATCTGAGCACCTATGGACATGTCCGGAGTGCAATGATGATAACCCAACTAACTAACTAACTAACTAACAGCTGGTTTTACCAACTTAGCTAGCATTCCGGGATACATTAAATCATAAATGAACTTTCTAAAACAATTTTTAAACTTTGTTTTAAATAAATCATTACTAGGCATGAAATTTTAATTTGTTTTTGTAAAAATGTATATTTCATACAGGATTCCATCTCCCAACCTGGCAGCATTTGCATGTCTGTCAGAAGTTGTTACTGATGCTATTGCTATTGCCATTGTTGCATTTGCCATTTCTGTGTCAATGGCCAAAATATTTGCCAGAAAACATGACTACGAAGTGGATGCAAATCAGGTAAGTGCTTCACTGGGTACTCTACCATGGCACAGTTTGTTGCTGGGAGACTTGAATGTCAGCAACATTGTACGTCCTGATACTGATTCGTGGCACATTTTGTTGCTAATAGATCATAAGTTACATAAATTATACGGTTTTATGAGTACTATGGCACATTTTGTTGCTAAAAGATAAGTTAAATAAATTATACATTATTATTCTGTACCATAGCACAATTTATTTCTAGGAAACTTAAATATGAGCAACATTGTACGTCCTGATACTGATTCTTGGCACATTTTGTTGCTAATAGATCATAAGTTAAATAAATTATACTGTATTACGAGTACTGTGGCACATTTCATTGCTAATAGATAGGTTAAATAAATTATACTGTATTAATCTGTACCGTGGGATATTTTGTTGCTGGTCTCAACATTTAGAGAAACTATACAATGTGATACTAATTCATAGCACATTATGTTGCTAGTCTTATTAGAGAAATTGTGTAGCATGATACCGATTCATGTCACATTTTGTTGCTAATAATGTTAAAGAAATTATACTATATTATGCTGTGTCATGGCACTTTCTGTTGCTTGGAACTGGAGTAGTTGTTTGTACTGCATGATACTGATTCATGGCACGAATTGTGTTGTATAAAACTATACCATGAAACATTTTGTTACTAATAGAAGTAAACATTAGAGAAATTAAACTGTTTTAAGCTCTGTCATGGAAAATTTTACTAGACCTTTATGTTGAAGAAATTATACTCTATTATGCTGTACCATGGACATTTTCCCTATGAAAATGTTCCTGTGCCTTTACAGAGGAACCTCGCTTAACGAGCATAATTCATTCCAGACTCATACTCGTTAAGCGAAACACTCGTTATGCGAAACAATTTTTCTCATACAAATTAATGTAAAATACGATAATGCGTTCCGTGTCGAAAAAAATACTCACAAATTGCTATGTATTAGTTATACTATAACATTTATTCAAAGAAAATTATATACATATTTAAGGAGAGTGAATCCTCTTCATCTTTTTTTTTCAAACGCGGAACGAACCCACATGGAATGCGAATTTGATTTGCAGAGAAAAAAAGTTGAAATAATTATGATACATAGCTAATTATTTTTTTTTTACTAGAAAGATGTCCAGAGACATTTGTTTATGTCAACACTTCAAAAGTTTGGCGAAAATGCGACACCGCGTTATCAATAAATTTGCAGTGCGCATAGCCACTTCCTTATTAGGGTGATGCTTCTCACTGTGAGAAGCAACAGTTTCCCATGCTTTCAGAATTTTTCTTATTTCGCCAGAAGATTGTTGCTTTTCTGTTACCTTCCCCTCCTCCTCCTCTGACAAACTTTCCTCCAAAACGTCTCGCTGTGAAACAGAATGCAACTCCATAAGCTCTTCTATAGTCAGCTCTTGGCTGTGCTCTTCCACAAACTCTTCGATTTCACTGTTATCCACCTACAATCCCATGATAGTGGCCAAAGACACAACCTCGTTGACTACAGATTCCACAGGTACTGTCTCGAACCCCTCAAAGTCACAAATCGACAACACTCTCCGGCCAAAGCTTCCTCCAAAAAGAAGTTAGGGTTCTCTTGGTAACCCCTTCCCCTGCCGTGTCGGTCATCTTGAGGCAGGCAATGATGTGGACGTGATTTTATCCAAAACTCTTTGAGAGTGAGGTTGGTCCCTTCAGTCACCTGAAAACAATGCATGAAGAGTGCTTTAGTGTAGAGCTTCTTAAAGTTAGAAATAACTTGCTGGTCCATTGGCTGGAGTAACGGAGTGGTGTTGGGAGGCAGAAACTGGATCTTGATTAACCTAAATTCATCAGGGAGGACATCTTGTAGGCCTGGAGGATTCTTGTATATATTTCACAATATAACACAAGTTTGAGAAAATGTGTGATCACAAGCGACGATGCTACTGGACTTCCCTTCTCCTCGCCACTCGTTATGCGAAACATCGCTTGTTAAGCGAGTCATTCTTTTACAATTTGTTTTGCTTGTTATGCAAATTACTCGTTATGAGAGGTGCTCGTTAAGCGAGGTTCTTCTGTATTTTGAAGAAATTATACTTTATAATGCTGTACCATGGTACATTTTGTTGATGTCAGAGTTATGTGTTGTGTAGATTTTACAATATGATAATAAGCTACTCTTGTTGGATAGGTCTGTTTTTGTTATCCATCCAATAAATTTTAGAATTGTTCTGTAAAATTTATAATCTAAAGTCTAACATAATTTAACTTGTAATTTCTTTCACAGGAGTTGCTGGCATTTGGCATTTGCAACATTGCTTCATCATTTTTTTCATCCTTTGTATCGGCTGTTTCTCTGTCCAGAAGTTTAGTGCAAGAAAATGTGGGAGGTAAAACTCAGGTATGATGGAACAAATAATTGTGTAAATAGGTCAAAGTTAAAGGGTGAGAGGATGGACTTCATTGCACCAGGTTTTTATCCCAAATGGTTCTGTTTCTGTCTGCACAAGGGCAAGCCACCTGCCTAGAGAATCCCACAAAGCATGAACACTGAAGCTTCGGCGATGTTCCCCAGGGATCTCAGTAAAAATTTGACTCATGAGCCAAACAATGCAGCCTTGAAATGACCTCATGACCTTCAGAATGTGAGGCAAATGGCTTGACCACTACACCACGGAAAGTTAATCAGAACAAGAAAGAATTGAAAATGTAGCTTTCTGTTTGTGGATACATTCTGCAGGCATATATATATATATATATATATAAAGCTTAGAATACCTTGGACAGCCAAAAAGAGCAACCAAGAGGTTTTAAAAGAGGCGGGAGCCCGAAGACAACTTATCACTGACATCAGAAGGAGACAGTCATCATTTTTCGACCATGTTATGAAAAGAGGGAAAATAGAACATGTTGTGACCACTGGAAAGATCTGTGGAAGGAGGGATAGAGGAAGACAACGAGAGAAGATGCTTGACAGTCTTGATGCATGGCATGGAGGTGTGTCGGCACACGAACTGATACATGCTGCAGGAGATCGCGGATTATGGAGAGGCATGATCGCCCACGCCAGTCGGCAAGGTACCTGATGATGATGATGATGATATATATATATATATATATATATTTATATATATATATATATATATATATATATGCAATGAGAAGATGAAAACTGGAGTACATCTTGACAGTAGGAAACTTGGAGAGGAAGGGAGGCAGAGGTAGACCAAGAGAGAAGATGCTGAACGGTTTGACATCATGGCATGGGGGATCATCTGTGTCAGAGTTGATTGACAAAGCATGAGACAGAAGGTTGTGGAAAGAATTTGTGGAAAGAGAGATAGACAAAAGCGAAAGAAGACTGTTGACAGCCTCTTGTCATGGCAGGGAAAAGTTCAACTCATGAATTAATACATGCTGTTGGATACAGAAGAGTGTGGAGAAGCATGAACTCTCCTGCAGTCACCAAAGCACTTAACTCTTTGAGTCCCAGGGGGTTTAGCATCACAGATCCAAGGGGTAGTAAAGAGAGACTAAAATCAATGCATCATGTGTTAATTGGGCTTCTAAGTTGGAACCTATGAACGTATGATGACGTTTTTTCGGACTTAAAGAGTTAATGAAGGTGATGTAACAGATGTAGATATAGTTAAAGTATCCACCAAGGTGCTTAATGATGTAGTTGAGGTACTGTTTAAGATAAGTAGATTATTATAGCAATAGGATATTGCTTATAATTGCTAATCTGTTTTGTTCATTTATGTCTCTAGGTGACAGGGCTGGTGTCAAGTTCAGTGCTTATAGTGGTTTTGCTTGTCATTGGTCCATATTTTAAAACTCTACCAAATGTAAGTATCAACAGATATCGTTGCCACGACACCAATGTCACTGAGGTGCTAAATCTTGTTTTGGAAAATTATGTTTTCCTAATGTGGGTTTCATGCTCCGTTTTGGGCAGAATAAGAATAGACCCACTACCTCCTTCGTAATAGGAGATTATTTAAGATTGTTTCCTTCGAAGTCAGTGTGTCTCTCCCTTAGAGGCTAGGGACCATACAAATAAGTTAGATCTGTCAAATGGATGTGCTCACAAAACTCAAGTTCTGGAACAAGACCAAAGTCCAGAAATGGACAAACAACCAGAACTTTCTATAGGAATTTACAGCTGGAGGATGCTAAAAAAGAAGAATTTTGTTTGAACATTAAGTAGAAAAAGAACATTGTGTAGTTGCTGACAAGTAATACTTTATTTTGACCTGTTTGAAGTAAACATTCACATGTGTGTTTGTGTGTCTTTGGTGCATTGGGAAAATAAGTAAAGTAAAGTAAAGGATCCTTTTAAAAACAAAACAACCCCCCCCCCCCCCCCCCCCCCCCCCCCCGAAAAAATATTGCATGTTAGCAGTTACTGTCTTCATAAACAAATCTATTGCCAATAAAAATAGGAGAGGCGACAAAGGACATCCCTGTCGCACACCTGTTTTTATTTCATATGTATCTGTTAGCTTTCTCTCCTGAAGAACTCAACATTTCATGTCTTTATATGTTGCCTTTACTTACTTTTTAATTTTGTCTGTGCTAAATAATAATTTTGTTTTGTTTTGTTATTGTTAATATATGGAAATTGTAGTATGATTATTTTTTTTAATTTGGTGACACCATAATTGTTGTCTACAGTGTGTGTTGGCCAGCATTATCCTTGTGGCACTCAAGGGTATGTTCATGCAGTTTTCAGACCTCAGGGCTTTATGGAGCATTTCATTTATTGACTTTGTGAGTACCCTTAGTTGTGCTGCTTGTTGAATTTTGAATTAAGAATTGACATCACAGCTTTTGAGACATTCTCATAAGCATACTATCACCATTATCAGCAGCAAGCTCAGAGTTCCAATGCCGATGGCCATCTCCATTTTGGATCTGGAGTGTATGTGCGTCCATTTTTCTGTGGTGGAAATATAACATGGTTTGGCGCAAGTGTCATCCCTGTAGTGACTCTCATATCACTGCTCTACGACTCCTTAAAAGGCCAACCCTGTGTAGACTTAGTACCAGGAAATGTTGCCAGAGGTAAAAACAGGTGGCATGATACTTCTTTATTTGCCCTTAAAATTATTTCACAGCTAGGCTGCGATATCTGTGCTTTTTGTTAAAGACATCCAATTTCACAAAATTATTTAAATTTATGCCTTTTACAAAGTGATTGTTCAAGGGCAGTGGGTCTTTTTAAAATTTTGTTTTTAACTTTTTCGTATGTGTGTGTGCCCAGAAATGTGGCCCAGTGCTGACAGGGGAGGTGTGGTATGGCACACTTGAGTACCAACTAGTCTATAAAAAGTTGTGTATAGACTTAACTATCAGTGTTATACAGCATCGACTGTAAGAAGAACAAGTCTATAAAAAATATGGGGCTTATCATCATCATCTTTGATGGACTTTGCAGGACGTCCTCGCTCTCATCACTGTCTGCCCGAAAGAAACTCGGTCTCTCGCCAGCTCTCCCATCTCATACACTTTCATATCCAAGGAGTCACTTATATCTTGTGCCCATCTTTGTGTTGGTCGGCCCCTGTCCCTTCCTTCCTGGTACCATGCCTTCTGCTATTATTTCTTTACCATATAAACCAGCAGTTTTTTAAACATTGATGTAACCTCCCAGGTCAACTGAGCCTAAAATGGGTACCAGCAAATGTCATGGGAAATAAAGGTGGCTGATGTCATTTTATTCATCAGTGCAGTTTAGACTATACAAATATGGGTTTTAACACCATATACCTGATTCCAAAAGGCTTATTTGTACCATCTTCACCAAAATAGGTCGACCCAGGCTCAAATGGGTACCAGGATGGCTGTCCTTGGGAAGTAAAGACGGTCGGCGTAAAACTGACCACATTACCCACCGAGTGCCGATTGGTCTGTAAAAATATGGGTTTTCTGTTGTTGTTTTTTCACACCAAAATGCCTCAAGGCATGGTAATGAACTTTTGCTTTTTTTTGTTTGTTTTACTGTGCTAACATGCTGATATCAGAGTTGCTTCGAAGTTCACGACAGAAAGTTGTGGATAGACATGACTAACAACGCCACATGTCATGGACTTTAAGAAAAAGAAGAACAAGAAGGAGGAGGAGGAAGAGGGGAAGGAGAAGGAGGAGAAGAAGATGAAGAGGAAGAAGAAGAGCTTGCAGATATATTCGTTTTGTATGTCTGGTTTGTTGGATGTTGTAGGCTGCAGGCAGTGTGGTTGGTTAGTATCATTCACTGTTTGTTGGATGTTGTAGGCTGCAGGCAGTGTGGTTGGTTAGTATCATTCACTGTTTGTTGGATGTTGTAGGCTGCAGGCAGTGTGGTTGGTTAGTATCATTCACTGTTTGTTGGATGTTGTAGGCTGCAGGCAGTGTGGTTGGTTAGTATCATTCACTGTTTGTTGGATGTTGTAGGCTGCAGGCAGTGTGGTTGGTTAGTATCATTCACTGTTTGTTGGATGTTGTATTCTGCAGGCTGTTTGGTTCGTGTCGTTTACTGCAACTTGTTTGTTGGATGTTGTATTCTGCAGACTGTTTGGTTCGTGTCGTTTACTGCAACTTGTTTGTTGGATGTTGTATTCTGCAGACTGTTTGGTTCGTGTCGTTTACTGCAACTTGTTTGTTGGATGTTGTATTCTGCAGGCTGTTTGGTTCGTGTCGTTTACTGCAACTTGTTTGTTGGATGTTGTATTCTGCAGGCTGTTTGGTTCGTGTCGTTTACTGCAACTTGTTTGTTGGATGTTGTATTCTGCAGGCTGTTTGGTTCGTGTCGTTTACTGCAACTTGTTTGTTGGATGTTGTATTCTGCAGACTGTTTGGTTCGTGTCGTTTACTGCAACTTGTTTGTTGGATGTTGTATTCTGCAGACTGTTTGGTTCGTGTCGTTTACTGCAACTTGTTTGTTGGATGTTGTATTCTGCAGACTGTTTGGTTAGTGTCGTTTACTGCAACTTGTTTGTTGGATGTTGTATTCTGCAGACTGTTTGGTTCGTGTCGTTTACTGCAACTTGTTTGTTGGATGTTGTATTCTGCAGGCTGTTTGGTTAGTGTCGTTTACTGCAACTTGTTTGTTGGATGTTGACTTAGGCTTGCTGATTGGTGTTGGATTTGCATTGTTGACAGTCATCATGCGATCTCAGAGGTAATTATTCATTCTGTATGTACAAGACTAGTGCATTGTTCATTGTTGAGTTGGCTCATACCCAATGTATGTGTCTCTGTGTGTATGAGAGAAACAGAGAATCAGACGTAAACACACAGAGAGAGAGAGAGAGAGACGGACAGGCACAAGAAGAGAACACGCAAAGAGAGAAAAAGACAAATGCAGGGAGAGACAGACCTTAATATAGAGGAAAGAGGAACATACAGAGAGAGATAGAGAGAGAGAGAGAGAGAGAGAGAGAGGAATAGGAAAATAGAAGAGATAGAGATAGTCATATATACAGAGAGACAGACAGAGACACAGAGAAAGGAGAGAGAAGAGTAAGATAGAGAGTTTATCAATAAGCTTTGCCATCATTCAAGATGTGTGACCTTCTCTTTATGTTAATTTTATTAACATAATTTATTACTTTAAAAATCTGGATAATTTTAACATTTTACCAGGGCAGAGTTCTCTACAACCTACTGTTTATGATTTCAAATTAGCAGTTAGCTTTGAACATCTGCAGTGTGTATCTGTCGGCTCTGTGGCTAAGTCAGTATGAAAGCTTCTTAATGCCGGGGTGCTGGGTTCGATCCCAGCTGTGGGCCATGCGCCTTGCGTTGGTTTTGACTGTGGTATCAGGGGGCCGACCGTCCAGAAAGCAATGGCAAACTACTGGGCTTAAATTTGCCTAGAGAAACCACACAACAGCCAGGGGCTGCTGGGGTTGGTTCTGCAACGTCCTGTAAAGGATACGCAACATACCTAGTCAGTGTGTATTTGAGATATCCAATTTTTAGTCCTTGTCTGAGAAGGCTAGGCATCTGATCCACTGCTCACCTTAACCCTGGAGACTAAGACATCATCGGTTTCTTTGAAAACTAGCATCTTTAATTCACTGGTCAATTTAGTTACTAGCATCCAGTATCCTCTTCTTCATAGCATTAACTGAGTGTAAACTCTGGCAGAAAATTCTGGTTGTTTGTCCACTTCTCAGCTTGGTCTTTTTCCAGAACTTTAGTTTTGTATGCACAGCCGGTAAAAACACATCTGGCTTATTTGTATACATATTGTTGGGTCCGTGCTTCACTGGCAGATACACTCCTACTTTGAAGGAAACACCCCTAATCAGTCACCTTTTTTTATTTGAAGGAAACACCCCTAATCAGTCACCTTTTTTATTTTTTTTTATTTTGACATACCTGTTAAAATGCAGTGGGTCTCTTTTCCCGCCAAAAATGGGGCCGTGGAATCCATGCATGGGATCCAGCATGTTGAATTGTAATCTCCATTGAATCATGATATAGGAGCTGCAGTAGTGTTGTGGCTAGCAGGCTTGCCTGTTGGTTATGTGTTCAAATACTGAGGCTAATTTATTTTTAAACTGACACGGGCTCCCAGATTGACATGTGCATAACAGTGGGCACTAAGAAACTTCATGCAGAATAACGGCGATCGACACGATATTGACCATGTCACCCGTCAAATGCTGTTTGGTCTGTACAAATCTACAATTAACCCCATGTACCTCTGTGGCAAAGGGGTCAAGCATTCTGAAGGTCATGGGTTCAATTCTTTCTGACACATTGTTCAGTTCGCAAGTGAGTTTTCAAGAGATTCCTGGGGGGTTGCTACTAAAGGTATGCAATCTGTGCTGTGTGCGACGTTCTCAGTAGATGGCTAGCTATTGTCTGAAAAGTGGCGGGGCTGTCTGGGGTAACCTGTTGCAATGAAGTTGATCTTGTTAACCAAGTATTGGGACTGCTAGGCCCCTCTTACAGCATAAGGCAATGCCAGTCAGCACAAAAAAACATTTCATACAGGACATATTCATTCCCACCCTATGCTATCAGTGTCAGACATGGCCACTCACAACAAAACATCAAACAAATTAGTAACCATGAAAATTAGGTGTCTGAGAAAGACAGTAGGAGTACCAGAAGAGATAAAATCAGAAATGAGCTCAGACAAGATAAAGTCGGCACAGAACCAGTTCTAATTTACATTCAAAGACAGCAAATCAAATGGTTTGCACACCTGGAGAAAATGCCTTCTGATGCTGTGCCATACAAGGCATATACGAAAAGAGGAGAAGGATGTGGAGCAAGAGGTAGATCAAAAACAAGATAACATCAGAGAAACTCTACAGTTCCATGATGAGTCTGTGGTTGAAGCAGCCAGAACAGCACGAAACAGGACCTTATCTCTTCTCTCTCTCGACACCCGAAGTGGTAAAAGAAGAATCTTGTTAACTTGAACTTTAAGCTAATCTGTCTGCAGGCATGCAAATGGGCCCTTTGCTATCACAATCTATTCTTAGGCATTACCACATTACTATGAAAACATGAAGGTTTTTGAATCATTGTTGTTCTGATGTGCGCCTTCTCTTACAGACCCTACTCATGTTTGCTTGGTCAAGTCCCAGGAACTGACATCTATAAAGATATGAATGTTTATAAAACTGTAAGTCATTTCTAGGATTTTATTTCTGTTTCCAACTTTGTATTTTGTCTGTGGTAAGCATGTTGAAAAAATACAAGGAACACAGAGCAAGGACAAAACCACGTATGAGATAAAGTAAAGTAAAGAAAAAAATACACAAAGTGGTTAGTGATTAATGATTAGAAAGGATTATCATCACAGTACTCCGGACAGATCCATAGTTGCTTTGATCTCCTCCTCAAAAGCTCCACAAGTGTAAAACGACTGATGACGCCTGTTCTGTGTTGGTTAATGAAACTTCTTTTCCTCTTAGTGAAATGTTCATTTCTTGCAGCTCCAGGCTGCACCCCGATGTCCATCAGTCTAGACAGGAATATGGAGTCATGTTCTTTGAAGTGCTCCTCGGTACAGTAAGTGCAGCGTATAGCATTGATAACATCACTTCTGTCCAATACTGGGCTAGCCATATCAACTGCAGTGTCAGCAAGATAGTCTGCACACGCTTGTTCCCTTGAACACCCGCATGACCTGGCATAAAGATGAAGGTTAGGGCAGATATTCGTGAAGTGCTTAGTGCTTAAATCCATTCTTGCCTGCTAAATCCAGCTTGGATTTTTTAAAGCATATTCATAGAGTCACTAAGAAAGCATACATGTGTGAACTTTTGAGTACCAAGCCATGCTAAAGCCCTTGTTACAGCCATAGTTTCCATTGTAAGGCTACTAGCTGTAACAGCAAAGGTGCCATTCATTTCCTTGATGGTTTTCCCCCTTGAGCTTACTGTGAAGGCCCATGCACTTCGCTTGCCCCAAATTAATTTAAGAAGATGTCAGCTCAAACGCACGTACTCCGTCGTGTAAGCTGAAATCTTGGACCGACGTTTTTACAAATGATATGTGAACATCAAAATAAAAAAAAATATGGTCACCCCCATTAGGAGAAAGTAATCATTATTTCTCTATGACATTATGTGGCAAAGGGCTTGCTTAAAACTGTGACAACTGAAAACTGAATACAGTATGACCACTTTTGAGCGATGATTCCCTGTGATGTACTGCAAATGCTGCTGTAGAACTATTTAAGTGTGCTACTGCATACATTGACAGTCAGTGGCAATTGGACCATGTGGAACGGTTTGTCTCTGGCACTGATACTGATTTCAGTGGAATTATATACATTTTTAAATTATGAAATTATTTTGTTTCAATTATTATTGGAAATGAGGTGTCTGAGAAAGACTGTAGGAGTGACCAGAAGAGGTAAAATCAGGAATGAGGTCATACGAGATAAAGTATGCAAAGAACAAATTCTAAATGATTTACAAAGATAGCAAATTAAATTGTTTGTCCAATTGGAGAGAATGCCTTCTGATGCTATACAGTACAAGGCATATACCAAAAGATGAGAAGGACATAGAGCAAGAGGTAGACCAAGAACAAATGGGAAGATAATGTCAGAGAAACTCTACAGCACCATGTTGTGTCTGTGATCAAATCACCCAGAAGAGCATGAAGCAGGACTTCATTCGACACCTGAAGCGATAAAAGAGGATTCAAGAATAAGAAGAATGATTATTACATATAAAATAAATTGTGGGAACTTAATTTATGAATAACCAGTTGGGAAGAGGAGGGGGGAGGGGTTGGGAGGGTGTTGTGTGTGTTTTTGTTGGTGATCCACTGCCGCCAACTGTATTATGGATACAACATATGATTCATTGGTAGTAAAATGCAGCCATAGTAGTGCAATAGCTAGATGCTTGTATGCTGGTCCAAATGTCTTGGATTAAAATCCACATCAAGGTAGATATGTATAATTGACCCACGCATCCAAGCCTACAGAGCCTGAAGATTGGTAGGTAACAGGAAATCCCAGAGAAGTAAAGGCATAACTCACTGAGTATGGATTGATTTATAAAAATATAAGCATAACATTAAACAGCATTAAAAGTCTATGGTTAAACATTAGTAGGAAAATCAAAGTCAGAATTTTTAGAGCATGCATGTTCCCTGTAGTAACATATGGATGTGAGTCGTGGACTATCTCGCAGTTTTTTTTAAAGAAAATATGGGCTTTTGAGTTGAAATGCAATAGAAAAATTCTCAGAATACCATGGACAAAGAAGAGAAAAAATGCTGACAGATTAAAAGATCTGAACATCAAGGAAGACCGGCTAAAAAACAGCATCTTGTCTCGCAAGCTGAAATATTTTGGCCACATAATGCCACGATGGATTGGGAAAAAAATAATAGTATATGGCATGGTGCCAGGAAGGAGTGTCAGGGGCCAAACAAAATGAAGATGGGCACATGATTCAAGCGCCACCTTGAGTAGGAATGTGCATGAGGTGGAAAAGCTGATAAAAGACCGAGTTTTTTTCAGGCAGACTATGATGAAAGCAGCCTTCTGCAAAGGATCCGCTACATCAGTGGCTCTCAACCTTCCTAGCTTCATGACTCTCGAATACACTTCCTCATGTTGTGGTGACCCCCAAACATACAATCAATTATTTTCGTTGCTGCTTCATAACTTTGATGAATATGTGTTTTTCCAATGGTCTTAGGCGACCCCTGTGAAAGGGTCATTCAACCCTAAAATGGGTTGTGACCCACAGATTGAGAACCTCTGTGCTACATGATGATGATGATGATGATAGGTCTAACACTATTTGCCTTATGTACCAATGCTGTGAAAAGGGTTTTCAAATTGTTCCCCCCATTAAACTTTGGACATCGCCTGAATTATAATCACATTTATTGTTTCCTCTTTCTTTTAGGCTGAAGAAATACCTAATATCAAGATTTTCAGATTCGATTCTGCACTTTTCTTTGCAAATGCTGAGTTTTTTAGAAGCTCTTTGTACAAAATGACAGTTGACCCAAAGGAATTAAAAAAGAAGCAAAGAAAACTGGACAGAAAGAAAAAGAAGGATGAGAAAGAGTTAGTGAATATAACAGTGGTGAGTTTCATAGAACAAATAGGTAGTTTTTCTGATATCAGGGAGTTTGTGTAAATGATCCAAACACACACACCCACCCACTCACACACATGCTCATACCCACGCAAACACACGCAACAGCTTGTTGATCTGGACTTTGTAGGTGATATTTCTCTTCTGTCCCACTCATGGGATCAAATGCAAGATAAAGTGTGCTGGATTCGAGATAATAACAACTAGGTCTGAAAATCCATAAGGGAAAGACAAAGATAATGAGAATAAACCAGGCAAATAGTAATATGGTTTCTCTTAATTAATGGTATCCTAGTCCAAGATGTAGAGTTAGTTAGTTAGTCTTTCCTCTTGTGTCGAGTGCGGCACATAGGGCAGAGGTCGCGACTCTCCATGCACGGCGGTCCGTTGCAATCCGTTGTAGGTCTTGGATGTTTGAGTGGCCCATGAGCGAGCCTTTTCTGATGATAGTTCTACGTAGGGTTTCCCTTGGTCTTCCACGAGATCTTTTCCCCTGTGGTGTCCAAATGAGGGCTTGGTAAGGAAGTCTTGATTTATCCATTCTAAGGGCGTGGCCGACATAGTTCCAGCGGCGTTTTCGTATAAAATTAGACACATACTCTTGCCTGGATTTTTGCCTTATTTGTGTATTGGTTCGGAAATCTGACCATTTGAAATTTAGTATTCTTCTAAGGCATTTATTTTCAAAACTGTCTAATTTTGTGTCTAGAGTTTTCGTTGATTTCCAGCTCTCACATCCATAGGTTAGTACTGGAATCACACAAGAATTGAAGATCTTGAGTTTTGTGTGTTTGCTAAGTGTCTTTGATTTCCAGATGTTAGACAGTTTATTGAAGGCACTAGATGCCAGTGCTATTCTAAATGATATTTCTGGTGCGGTATCTCCTGTAGATGACATCTTGCTCCCTAGATAAGTGAAACTGATGACTTTTTCAAGGCTGTTGTTGTTCAGCGTGATATCAACTGAACTGTTGGTAAGGTCTAGAATTTTTGTTTTTGCGGTGTTCATTTGGAGTCCAATTTGTTCTGAGAAATTCTGGAGTCGATTGATTTTTTCTTGGGCGTCTGTGTGTTCTGAACTCAGGAGTGCTATGTCGTCGGCGAAGTCTAGGTCTTCCAGTAAGATGTAGAGCCATACACTTAATATGGCAGTATTGTAGATAAAGATGGGAGAACTGATAGAGATATTAAAATATGAACACAAAAGGCAAGAGGAGCTTCTATAGCAGTATGAACTAATACTAACCTCTCATTTTTAATTCTTATGTCAAATCAGTACTTCTGTTTGAAGCGGAAACATGAAGAACAACTAAAGCAGTTACTATTAAACTACAAACATTTATTAACTGATGCCTGAGCAGAATAGAGAGAATTAATAGCATGTAGAATCACTAATGTAGAACTTTGGAAGAGAGCTAATCAAGTTCCAGTAGACCAAGGGGTGGAGAAAAGACACTGGCAATGCATAGTACACACGTTGAGAAAAACTGAAAATAGTATAACTATAATGGCTTTGTACTAGAACCCACAGGGGCGTAGAAATAAAGGCAGACCAAAAAATGCATGGAGAAAAAAGCTAGAAAGGGATTCAAAAAGATAGGGAGAGCTGCGTGAAATAATAGTGGAAACAACAGCTTGGTGTGATTTGATGGAGTGCATAATTGTGTTGTGTCATTAAAGACCATGCTGGGCTTGCAGTACAGTTTCCCATTCAGTTATTTCCTGTGCAATTCCTTTGATAGAATCTGATCATATACCTTTAGCTATTCTCTCTCTTCAATGTTTATCTTAGGATTTCATTTAGATGTCCTCGTTTCTTCAATGTTCATCTTAGGATTTCATTTAGATGTCCTCATTTCTTCAGTCCATTTGTTTTCTATTTCAGTGCCTGACAGGCTGATGAATGAATGTTGAATTAAGAATCAACATCACAGCACTCAGGACACCCCCATAAGCGCTCTGTCCCCATCTTCAGCAGCAAGCAAAGAGTTCGAGTAACTGTCTGATTGTATATATCCGACTCGCCTTTTCCCTGAGCGGCAAAAGTCGGCTAGATCCCCTTGTAACTTATTGCAGTGCCATTCTCCTCAGACGGTAATAATCTATCTGTGCCTCGGCACTGTTCACTTATTTCCCAACACACCGGCATGACCTGGAGAAAATATCCAAAGGATGCCAACTACCCGGGACCTTTGAAGTGATGCTTGCCACTCTGCATGGAGCATGCCTGTCTTCACCTTTCTTAACATGCTCAGTGAGTCAGTTACAATGACACATGTCTGTACAGCTGATTCTCAAGCCAGTGGAAAGCAGCGTTGTAAATTATATGCTAGGCTTTGTTTACCAAGCGACGTTCATTCGCCTTCGCTATGAACCCGCATGTTCTTCGTCTGCCCCTTAACACAGAGCCATTTGTATAGACAGCGACATCACCTGGGAGGGTAATGATGAATGTTATTGTGTTTTTTTTTAAATCTAACCTTCATCTTTTTGCCAGACCATGCAGGTGTTCAAGACAATGAGCGTTCAATTTACCTGGCAGGCAAGGCGGTTCCATTTTATTATTTTTGTATATCCAAATTGAGTAATCCAGGAGTTTGGTTGAGTGAAGAGTTAACATCACAGAATTTTGGACATTACCATAAGCTCTCTATCTCCATCTTCAGTAGCCGGTGCAAAGTTACACTTTCAGTCTTACCAGTAGCAGTCTGACTGTATGTGTATATTTTGTGAGTGTGTGTATATTTTATGATTGTATGTGTATATTTTGTAATTGTAGGTGTATATTTTGTGATTGTATGTGTATATTTTGTGATTGTATGTGTATATTTTGTGATTGTATGTGTATATATTTTGAAATAGGCTATGATCAAAGACAATAATTACAATTATCAGAAAGAAACTGGGGTTTTTAGCCTGCATTAACAGTAAGAAAAAAACTGGGTCAGTTAGTCAGCCAAACTGTCAGTTACTGCCTTTATTATACCATTTTTGCGATGCAGACAGGGGAGTCTTTGAACCTCAGGATTTACGGCCGCATGGTTAGTGCTGTCGCTACAACTGTGCAGGTGAGTATTTTATTTTCCCCCTGACAGAAAAAAAAAATCCACAGCCTTACCGAGGATTCAAACCTGGGTCTCCTGCTTTAGAGTCTAGCGTTTTAACCATTTAGCCAGCCGCTAAATGCTATCAGTGCCAAACGTGGACACTTACATCCTCCAATGAACGTAAAATTGTGACAACAGAGATGAAATGCCTTAGAAAAGCTGCAGGAGTTTCAAGGAAAGACAGAATACAAAATCATGAAATCAGACGAATGCTAGGAATAAAGCCAGTCTTACAGGTCATCAAAGAACAACAAATGAAATGGTTTGGACACTTAACAAGAATGCCCTGGTACTATCTGCCACAGCGAGCCACACTAAAACGTTACAACGGGTATAAAGCGAGTGGAAGACCTCGGAAAAGATGGAGTGATGGCATTAAGAACAGCCTTACAGAAATGAACATCAGTCCTAATAATGCTCTTGACAGAGCTCATCAACGAACATTACATCTTCCCCCGACACTTCGATGAGGTACAAGGTGGAAGAGAAGAAGAAGAAGAAGAAGCCAGCCGCTGCTCTCAGTCAGTCAGCAAAGTTTGCTTATTTTATGTTTTCTTGACCTCATGCAGCACCCTGTAGACAACAACCCACTTGAGCTTGAGCCTGAAACTGAAAACAGCATGAACGGAAAGCCAAGAAGTAGTGTCCATCCTGCATTAACTGAAGCAGCATCAACGAGCTCAGCTGTTGGAAGCAGCGAGGGCACTGCAGATTTCTCTGAGAGTAGAGAGTTACCCACCTTGACGGATGTACACTTTATTATTCTGGACTGTTCCACCATGAGCTATGTGGATTCAATGGGTGTGAAAGTGTTACAACAGGTAAGTCTCTTCTTCATGTATACTGGCTGTAAACTCCTGAAAAAAATCCACTTCTAAACTTGGTTCTTTTCTGGAACTTGTTTTGTGTGCACATTCATTTTACAGGTCTAGCTTATTTGTGTGCAGACCCCTGGTTCCTCACATCTCAGTCCGGTGCAGTCTGACTTCAAAGAAAACTACCCTAATTAGTCACCTTTTACAATGTGCTTGTTAGAGGACAGAAGGTCTGTTTTTGTTTCCCAAAACATTATGGCCCCCGAACCCACATAGGGACAACAGGAAAGTCAAGATGTGGTGTTAAATAGATGTGCGTGTAAAAAGAAATAACACAGCAACTTACAGCTGAGAAAGTAACGTTTAGGACCCTTTTCACACCAGTGGTCAGTCAGGCATATAATGTTACTCTCATATTTTTATAGACCAGTTAGCACTAGATTGGTGATGTGCAGTGGTGAGGCATCTTCAATTAGCATGTGTAAGTGTTAGAAGGTAACCATAACACTGGAGAGGGTATCACATGTTATTTTCCTCCTCATACCTTCGCTGTTGAGAGGTATGTATGAACAGCTATCACTATAGTACTGATAACTGGTAGCGTTCACAGGTTACACTTTCTGCTTGAGTGACATAAGCATGCATTGAGCATTATTTTCGCTATATTGAGGCGTAAAACGAGTGCCATATTTGTAATACATAGTAAACCGTAATAATAAATAGCTTAATGCATTTTTCGTTTGGTGAACGTGAAGACAAGAAGAAGACTTTTACTTCACAGGAAATTGTCTGGTACAAGTTTTACGCTAGGGTTGAGAACCCAAGATCAGTTCATTTTTTTTTAAATTCTAGTCTAGGTACATCAGCCTTTTTGGCTTAGATGCTGTGAACGCTCTTTATTATGATGGAGTGCCAGGTTCAGTCCTAGCTGCAATTGATTTGACAGCAGACCCTCTTGCATTGGTTCAACAGTGGTATCAAGAAACAAACTTAGAGAAAGAAGTGGCAAACTGTTGAATGTAAAATTTGCCTAGAAAAACCGCAACAGACAACAACAACAGCAAAATGCTAAGGGTTGGTTCTGCAACATCCTATACAGGATACGCAACTAACTTGGTGCAGGTTCAACCCTAAGACCTTTGTACAAGCATTCGAGTATCTAGCCATAAAGCTGTTGCATTTATCAAGCTCTTGTACAGTGTTATTTTTCTCCTTCTTGATCAAAAATACAAAATATTTGGCTGAAGATAGACAATTTTCTATGTGTTTGTTAGCAAAGATAGATTAAAGTATTCATAAGAAATATGGCCAGCTTTCTCCAGAAACAAGACACTGGATAGAGTCTGTCCCTTGTAAGTATTATTCTTTTGCCTGCAGGTGATCTTAGAGCTGAGAGCTTTCCATGTGATAGTGTACCTGGCACAGTGTAAATGTGAGTATTACAAATGAAATAATTTAAAAAATAAGAACTATTACAAATCATGTTTAGAATATGAAGCCTATTGTTGATTCTTGATTTAATGTTGTTTTGTGCGTAAAAATTAAGTGCATTTTTTTTCTTTGTTTTAATAGGCGTATTGTTACTGAACTTTCTGCAACGTTTTGTGTGTTTAAAAAAAAAAAATATATATATATATACTAATATGCTGTTATTGCGCACCCTGCTAAAATGCTTTTCATTCTGTATTGTAAATTAACTTTGTTATATTGGAACTGTTACTTCAGCAAGCGTGCGTGAGATGTTTGAGTGCACAAACTTCTACAAGACAGGCAGCAAGCAGTATCTGTTTATCACCGTCCATGATGCCGTGGTCACTGCCCAGATGTCGCTTAGAGGTAAGTGAATGTGTTCAACAATTTCATAATCCTCAAGTAAGCGTTTTGATTTTCACAGCAGGGCAATTTAAAAAAAAAAAAAAAAAACATTGTGGTTTTAAAACAGTGGTACATGAATTGCACTGTGGAAGAGATTGGGGAATGTAATATTTCCAAAAGACACCAGTGACAAACCTTTACTGTGGTCAAATTACAAATGTGTTCATTATTGTAACTGTTACTTTAGCAAGTGTATGTGAGTCTTTTAGTGCACATATTTCTACAAGACCAGTATCTCCTTATCACATTCCATGATGCCGTGGTCACTGTTCACTTGCAGCAGGAATCAGTTATCCAGTGGTAGAGAGCTAAGAGTGGTAATGAGCTGGAAGAGGTAGAGAGCTAAGAGTGGTAATGAGCTGAAAGAGGTCAAGAGCTAGGAGCAGTAATGAGCTGAAAGAGGTCAAGAGCTAAGAGCGGTAATGAGCAGAAAGAGGTAGAGAGCTGAAAGAGGTCAAGAGCTAAGAGCGGTAATGAGGTGGAAGAGGTCGAGAGCTTGGAGCGGTAATGAGCTGGAAGAGGTAGAGGACTAGGAGCGGTAATTTTTTTTTTTTAATCGATCACCGGCTGTGAATTCCAGTGGAAGGTCCAGGATAATCGTCCGCTTGGACTTTTTGGCTTTCACCTGGACCTGATTTTTGCGTGTACAACCGTTTTTAATTTCCCTGCCTCCTGGGCAGCTGTACTCCGACTTCGAAGGAAGACGTCAGGCCTATTTCTAGGGTGACTGTGGCCATTGTTTTGTGTGGGTCGAGACGTTGCCTGACTTGTGTGGTGTCCACTTTGTCTCCTTCGCCGCAGGTATTGCCCCCGGAGTACCCCTTTGGGGCAGCCCCCTGTGGAACAGTTAGCCCTCAAGGGAAGGCAGGGGCAGATCATGGGCATTCCCCGCCATCCAAGGAGGCTTCCATGCATGCAGAGCCGGCACATGGCGCTCTGGTTCTGGGCTCACCCAAGGAATCGTCACGTCCTGCACATGCCTGCTTAACCTCACAACCGTATCAGGCCTCCCGCTCGACAGAGTCTGCGCCCTCTGGAAGTCAGCGGGGAGCAGCCCGTTGGTTTTGGACTTTTGTGACCACACAGATAGGTACATTCTTTTTTTTTTTTCTTCGCACATTAAATTTCTTTGACGAGCCGTTAGCCCGACAGAATTTTACATCCTGCATCAGACATATCGTTATGGAAGTGGTTTTGTCCCAACACTCGGGCGAGTGGGGTCTTTGGGTGTGGACAATCGGTCTTTTTTTTCAGTTCAATACAAATTTTTGATGGTCAGATTTTGATCCGTATGATCTAGTTTTGTCGGACATTTAGGCTTAGCCATCCGATGGATGGTTGCTGTTGTGCTGTACCTCAGCGCGGTGACGACGACACTGAGGGTTAACCGAGGATGTACAAGGATGGCCAGCCTATGGATGGTTGCTGTTGTGGTGTATACCTCAGCGCGGTGACGACGACACTGAGGGTTAACAGAGGATGTGCAGTGAACAGTGTTCTCTTTACTCCACAGTCTTTTAACCAAGGGTTGTAATTTTGGCTGTACGTTTGGCAAACTTACTCATGTTCCTAATGAGTTTTGATAACATTTTTCACCCAAGCGTTTGGGGGCGGGCTGATGAGAGCCACAAGGACACATCACCTCTGGGGGCCGCCGAACTCCGAGATCCCCTGACAGCTCTGTTAATGCTCATTTGAGACATTATCTGTGGCGCACGACGAGGACGTGCTGTAGGGGTCTTGCGTAAGGTTCCGTACAACCAGGATAGTAAAGGACTGGCGCCCGAGTGACGTACGGAGTATCTCCTTATACACATCATGTTGGACTTAACTTCCCCTCACGCCTGTGACATAAATCACCGCGCCACGGAGCGGTAATGAACTGTAAGAGGTAGAGGACTAGGAGTGGTAATGAGCTGGAAGAGGTCAAGAGCTAAGAGCAGTAATGAGCTGTAAGAGGTAGAGGACTAGGAGTGGTAATGAGCTGGAAGAGGTAGAGAGCTAAGAGCGGTAATGAGCTGGAAGAGGTAGAGAGCTAAGAGTGGTAATGAGCTGGAAGAGGTAGAGAGCTAAGAGCGGTAATAAGCTGAAAGAGGTCAAGAACTAAGAGTGTTAATGAGCTGGAAGAGGTAGAGTGCTAGGAGTGTTAAAGAGCTGGAAGAGGTAGAGCGCTAGGAGTGTTAATGAGCTGGAAGAGGTAGAGAGCCAGGAGTGGTAATGAGGTGGAAGTGGTAGAGAGCTAGGAGTGGTAATGAGGTGGAAGTGGTAGAGAGCTAGGAGTGGTAATGAGGTGGAAGTGGTAGAGAGCTAGGAGTGGTAATGAGCTGGAAGAGGTCAAGAGCTAAGAGCAGTAATGAGCTGTAAGAGGTAGAGGACTAGGAGTGGTAATGAGCTGGAAGAGGTAGAGAGCTAAGAGCGGTAATGAGCTGGAAGAGGTAGAGAGCTAAGAGTGGTAATGAGCTGGAAGAGGTAGAGAGCTAAGAGCAGTAATGAGCTGTAAGAGGTAGAGGACTAGGAGTGGTAATGAGCTGGAAGAGGTAGAGAGCTAAGAGCGGTAATGAGCTGGAAGAGGTAGAGAGCTAAGAGTGGTAATGAGCTGGAAGAGGTAGAGAGCTAAGAGCGGTAATAAGCTGAAAGAGGTCAAGAACTAAGAGTGTTAATGAGCTGGAAGAGGTAGAGTGCTAGGAGTGTTAAAGAGCTGGAAGAGGTAGAGCGCTAGGAGTGTTAATGAGCTGGAAGAGGTAGAGAGCCAGGAGTGGTAATGAGGTGGAAGTGGTAGAGAGCTAGGAGTGGTAATGAGGTGGAAGTGGTAGAGAGCTAGGAGTGGTAATGAGGTGGAAGTGGTAGAGAGCTAGGAGTGGTAATGAGGTGGAAGTGGTAGAGAGCTCAGAGTGGTAATGAGGTGGAAGTGGTAGAGAGCTAGGAGTGGTAATGAGGTGGAAGTGGTAGAGAGCTAGGAGTGGTAATGAGGTGGAAGTGGTAGAGAGCTAGGAGTGGTAATGAGGTGGAAGTGGTAGAGAGCTAGGTGTGGTAATGAGCTGGAAGAGGTAGAGAGCTAGGTGTGGTAATGAGCTGGAAGAGGTAGAGAGCTAGGTGTGGTAATGAGCTGGAAGAGGTAGAGAGCTAGGAGTGGTAATGAGGTGGAAGTGGTAGAGAGCTAGGTGTGGTAATGAGGTGGAAGTGGTAGAGAGCTAGGAGTGGTAATGAGGTGGAAGTGGTAGAGAGCTAGGAGTGGTAATGAGGTGAAAGTGGTAGAGAGCTAGGAGTGGTAATGAGGTGAAAGTGGTAGAGAGCTAGGAGTGGTAATAAACTGGAAGAGGTAGAAAGGTAGGAGTGGTAATAAACTGGAAGAGGTAGAGAGCTAGGAGTGGTAGAGAGCTGGGGTGATAGAGAGGGAGTGTATTGGGGACCTTAGAGTGGTAGAGACCTTGGAGTGGTTCAAAGCTGGGAGTAGTAGAGAGGTGGGGGTGGTAGATTGCTGTGACTGGTAAAGAGCTAGGAGTGGTAGAGAACTGGGATTGGTAGAAAGCGGGGAGTGGTAGAGAACTGGGATTGGTAGAGAGCGGGGAGTGGTAGAGACCTGTGAGTGGTAGAAACCTGGAAGTGTATGAGACTTGATGGTGGTGGAGTACTGGGAGTGGGTGTGGAGACATTGGAGTAATAGAGACCTAGGAGTGGTAGAGAGGTGGAAGTAGTAGAGAGCTAGGAGTGGTAATGAGGTAGAAGTGGTAGAGAGCTAGAGGTGGTAATGAGGTGGAAGTGGTAGAGAGTTAGGAGTGGTAATGAGGTGGAAGTGGTAGAGGACTAGGAGCGGTAATGAACTGTAAGAGGTAGAGGACTAGGAGTGGTAATGAGCTGGAAGAGGTCAAGAGCTAAGAGCAGTAATGAGCTGTAAGAGGTAGAGGACTAGGAGTGGTAATTAGCTGGAAGAGGTAGAGGGCTAAGAGAGGTAATGAGCCGGAAGAGGTAGAGAGCTAAGAGCGGTAATGAGCTGAAAGAGGTAGAGAGCTAAGAGCGGTAATGAGGTTGAAGAGGTAGAGAGCTAGGAGTGGTAATGAGGTTGAAGTTGTAGAGAGCTAGGAGTGGTAATGAGGTGGAAGTGGTAGAGAGCTAGGAGTGGTAATGAGGTGGAAGTGGTAGAGAGCCAGGAGTGGTAATGAGGTGGAAGTGGTAGAGAGCTAGGAGTGGTAATGAGGTGGAAGTGGTAGAGAGCTAGGAGTGGTAATGAGGTGGAAGTGGTAGAGAGCTAGGAGTGGTAGAGAGTTGGGGTGATAGAGAGGGAGTGTATTGGGGACCTTAGACTGGTAGAGACCTGGGAGTGGTTCAAAGCTGGGAGTAGTAGAGAGGTGGGGGTGGTAGATTGCTGTGACTGGTAAAGAGCTAGGAGTGGTAGAGAGCGGGTAGTGGTAGAAACCTGGGAGTGTATGAGACTTGAGGGTGGTGGAGTACTGGGAGTGGGTGTGGAGACATTGGAGTAATAGAGACCTGTGAGTGGTAGAGAGGTGGAAGTGGTAGAGAGCTAGGAGTGGTAATGAGGTGGAAGTGGTAGAGAGCAAGGAGTGGTAATGAGGTGGAAGTGGTAGAGAGCTAGGAGTGGTAATGAGGTGGAAGTGGTAGAGAGCAAGGAGTGGTAATGAGGTGGAAGTGGTAGAGAGCAAGGAGTGGTAATGAGGTGGAAGTGGTAGAGAGCTAGAAGTGGTAATGAGGTGGAAGTGGTAGAGAGCAAGGAGTGGTAATGAGGTGGAAGTGGTAGAGAGCAAGGAGTGGTAATGAGGTGGAAGTGGTAGAGAGCAAGGAGTGGTAATGAGGTGGAAGTGGTAGAGAGCAAGGAGTGGTAATGAGGTGGAAGTGGTAGAGAGCTAGGAGTGGTAATGAGGTGGAAGTGGTAGAGAGCAAGGAGTGGTAATGAGGTGGAAGTGGTAGAGAGCTAGGAGTGGTAATGAGGTGGAAGTGGTAGAGAGCAAGGAGTGGTAATGAGGTGGAAGTGGTAGAGAGCAAGGAGTGGTAATGAGGTGGAAGTGGTAGAGAACTAGGAGTGGTAATGAGGTGGAAGTGGTAGAGAGCTAGGAGTGGTAATGAGGTGAGGGAGCTTAGAGACGTAGAAGTGGTAGAGAGCTAGGAGTGGTAATGAGGTGGAAGTGGTAGAGAGCAAGGAGTGGTAATGAGGTGGAAGTGGTAGAGAGCTAGGAGTGGTAATGAGGTGGAAGTGGTAGAGAAGTATAGGTGGCTGGTGGTGTATTGACTGCCTCATTATCTCATCTAAAAAGGAGGACTTGGCACCACACATACTAATGTCTCATGACCTGTAAAGAGCTGACTTATTTAACTTACTGTAAATATTTTCCAGAAAAACAAGAGACCAAATGAGGAGGGTCTTTCTGCAGGAGAATGAAAGGATCTCACTAAATATGGAGTAAACCACCCCCACCTTGACGACTGACAGCAACAGAAAAGAAATGCTACAGGGTGTATTTTTGATGACTATTTTTTTGAAAATATTGCCATTCCTATTTTTGTAATCACCGTCTGTGAAAACAACATATACCGCTATAGTGTGTCTTATTTTAGGCACTGTTTTCCACATTACAGCTCTATTCACAATCGCTTCCACTGGTTAAATTGCTAATGGTATTAGGATGAGGTACTTAAGAATCAGGAAATTATTTTATAAACTGTTAAACAACTATGTTTTAATACCTGCCACCATTAAAAAAATTAAAAAACACATGCTGATAGTTAACACTGTATACTGCCATCACCATGTGTGTGGGATGCAATTTTTGCCAGGGGCCTTAAATAAAGTCGGGCATGAAATATGCCTAATGGCTGAACATGTGTGATCCTCATCCGCATGATGGCACTCTGTGTCACCGGGTGTTTATCGCCTGTGTTATGTCCTGGTGGGGTACAGTTACCTACCTACCAACACCATTATAGCTCAGATCGCTTACTAAAACACACTTTTATATAGCAGTGATAGTCTAAACTAATGATTACATAGTGCTTGAAACATGACGTAATACACAAATAATTGATTTCACAAAGTCTAGTCATTAAACATACAGCTTATAATACAAACACTGCTAATGATTCATTCTGTACTGATCTCTAAATGATACCTTTGGTGAAGTAAAGAACCCTTTTCACTTGAGTGGCACATCAGGTATATGAATGTTAGAAGAGTTTTTTTTTTTTTTTTAAATCTGCACAGCACTCAGTGGGTGATGTGGTCAGCATTATGCCAGCCACCTTTGCCTCCCAGGACATTTTCTAGTACTGATAGCCATACTTCAAGAGCTGAATATTGAAGAGGGTTGGCTAGTAAAGACAATAAAACAAAGAAAATTGAAATATTTTGGTCACTTGAAACGTCATGGAAGTCTAGAGAGAACAATAATGGAGGGGTATATGCCTGGGAAGAGAGGAAGAGGAAGGCCAAGGAGAAGATGGGTGCAGGATGTGGCAGATGATCTCCAGATGGGTGTATCAGATGCAGGACATCTTGCTCATGATAGGAAGGTTTTCCGGAGGGTTGTTATGGCAGTGAGGTTCCGCGAGGGACATGCTACTGAATGAATGAATGAATGATAGCTATAGTAAGGCTATAATAAAATGAGTGAGAGAGACACAAAGAGAGAGCAGACAGTGAAAGGATTGTATAAATATAATGCTAAAGATCAACTACATAAATATGTGTTCTTTGTCTTCTCTCTAAAGTGTGACAAATTAGAAGGAAAACAAGGACAGACGTTTTACATGTTATAGGGTATAAATCTTTAGGAAGACAGCAACAGAATGGTGCAGATGTCACACACAGCAGGAGGATGTGTTGGCTGAAAGGCACAAATGTCAGTGGTGTCATGGAAACAGGCACAAATGTCAGTGTTGTGATGGAAACAGGCACAAATGTCAGTGTTGTGATGGAAACAGGCACAAATGTCAGTGGTGTGATGGAAACAGGCACAAATGTCAGTGTTGTGATGGAAACAGGCACAAATGTCAGTTGTGATTGTGCACAATGTCATGATGGAAACAGGCACAAATGTCAGTGATGGAAACAGGCACAAATGTCAGTGTTGTGATGGAAACAGGCACAAATGTCAGTGTTGTCATGGAAACAGGCACAAATGTCAGTGTTGTGATGGAAACAGGCACAAATGTCAGTGTTGTGATAGAAACAGGCACAAATGTCAGTGTTGTGATGGAAACAGGCACAAGTGTCAGTGTTGTCATGGAAACAGGCACAGGTGTCAGTGCTGTCATGGAAACAGGCACAGTGTCAGTGTTGTGATGGAAACAGGCACAAGTGTCAGTGCTGTCATGGAAACAGGCACAAGTGTCAGTGCTGTCATGGAAACAGGCACAAATGTCAGTACTGTCATGGAAACAAGCACAAATGTCAGTGCTGTCATGGAAACAGGCACAAGTGTCAGTGCTGTCATGGAAACAGGCACAAGTGTCAGTGCTGTCATGGAAACAGGCACAAAATACAATAGTGGCTAGACGCTCACCTGCAGGTCTGAAGGTCATGGGTTCAAATCCACACCGGGCCAAATTTTTTTTTTCAAATATGACTTTTGTTCCCAGGTCAACCAAGCTTTGAATGGGTACTATGTAAAATCCTGGGAGGCAAAGGTGAGCGGAATGATGATTGCATCACTCATTGGGCAGATTCTTCTTCTTCTTTTTCAGCATTTTGAGCCCTTGAGGTTCATTGCTGCAGATATCACCTGCCTCCAGTCATCTCTCAGGTTAGCCTTCTCTTTCCAGTGGGTGACACCAGGTGTTTGCAGGTCTGTCTGAACATTATCTCTCCATATTCTTCTTGGTATGTCTCGTGGTCTAGGACCATTCATCTCCCTTGTGTATACAGTTTTTACTTCGCTGTTATCTGATATATTTTTTTAATATGCCCCAACCATTTCAGTCCACTTGCTCTCATAATGCCAGTGATCAGTGGTGATTTAAACAGATTATGAATTTTGTAATTGCTTCTCACTCTCCTTTTCCTGCTGTTTGCATCTTTAATGGGTCCAAAGATTTGTTGACTGGTCTATAAAATATATGTCTAGCCTTATTTGCCCGATGCACCAATGGCATGTAAAGGGACTTGTACTTTTACAAACAATTATCTATAACAAACAAACACAAAAGAATCCTGAGCAGAGATGAGTCATATTTACATTACAAAGGTTGCCATCAAAGGTAGATTAAAGTTACTATACCGAAGATGAGTTGAGTCAAGAATTGACATCTCATCACTCGGGGCATTCTCATGTGTGCTCCGTCCTTATCTTCAATAGCCAGCCCAGAGTTCCAGTACTGATGGTACCAGTCACAATCTGGTCATATGTCTGTCTTGCCTTTCCTCTGAGTGTAGTGAGCCAGCCAAACCCTCTGGTTACACCCAGGTGCCTCATTCTCTCCAGGCCATAATAATCTTGTTTCTCTACTGATTCGGTTGCTTGTTCCCAAGCATCTGCCTTGTCATATATCACCCAGTGGTGCAGATCCAGCCAATCTGTCTGCATGTTCATTACCCACTACTGAAGATTATCAGCATTCAACTTTTCCCAAGCACATCAGTTGAATGAAACATAAATATAACTATAGCTGCAAATATTAAAATAAAAATCACATCACAGGTTTATAATGATATAAGCATTTTCTCCTCTAGGGGTGAATTTTTCCTGTGTACTGTTCCAGCTTAGGCCACAGTTATGAAGGCGCAATTAGTGCCCCATAGTCTATAAAGGTCACCCTTGTGGGTCATATTTCCTCTCACTCTCTCTCTGACTGGCAAAATCGAGGGATTCTATTAAGACCTGCTCTGATGTTTGCTAAGGTGCTGCACATTTGTAAGTGGCCTAGTGACAGAGCTATTCAGGGTTTAGTTTCCAGTTCTAAATGTGAGTTTCTGTCAAGTTTATTCATGCTGTCATGCTGTGAGCAGTTTTTTTATTTTTATTTTCTTGTTTTAATTTTAATGGTTTAGTGGTTATTAAGTCACCAACAAGTGTCGACAGATCTATAAAAACATCTGCCTAACACTATACACACGATGCATCAAGGGCGTTAATATACAAGGTCCTTTTCTTTTCCTTTTTTTTTTCAACTCTCTATTTTAAGAGATGTTATTTTAGTAGTTTGAACAAAGAAGACAGCTAGTCAAACGGGTACAGCTTCAGGCTCTCATGTTGGACACACGGGTTCGACCATCGGCAAGGTGATGGAGTTTTTCTATGGGGGGGGGGGGGGGGGGGGGGGGAATAAACATCCTAACCTGCACAGTCCATGATGACAGTACTAGCCATGTGGCCCTAAATCCTCAGGCTCAGATGCTGCCTTGTCTACACCCTCTAAAAAGTTGTAAAAAACAGACCGTAGGGACAGATTGTAAATGGTAGAAACATCATGAACATAGGTACATGGAATGTCAGAACACTCGTACAAAACAGAAAGTTGGATAACATCAAGATGGAAATTAAAAGAATGAACATCAACATATTAGGAATTAGTGAAATGCGATGGCCAGGAGCAGGTGAAAAGTATTCAGATCAGTACATAATTATTTACTCGGGTGGGAAGGAATATACTAAGGGAGTTGGTATTATTTTGTATCAAAAGAACTCAAAAACTGTGAAAGGATTTTGGACAATATCAGAAAGAGTACTATTAGTAAAACTTCACGGCAGACCGTTTGACATCAGCTTAGTACAGATTTATGCCCCACGCATGAGTCACGCAGCATGATAATAGGTAATACCTGGTTTAAACACCATCCTCGAAGATTGTGGACTTGGAAAAGTCCTGGTGATAATGTCCGCAATCAGATTGATTATATTTTGATTTCAAGAAGATTCAGGAGCAGCTTAGTTGGAGCAAAAACTAGACCAGGAGCAGACTGCTTTAGTGACCATGTTCCAGTTGTAGAAAAAATTAGAATAAAACTAAAGAACATTAGAAAAACACCACAGAACATCAAGTTAAATTTAGGAATTCTTAGAACGGATAAAGAAATTAAGGACCAGTACAATGTCACTGTACAAAACCGGTATAATGCAATGGAAATTATACAGACTATTGATGAACAGTGGGATATGTTGCGTGAGTCAATTCAGCAGACATGTAAAGAGACAATCCCACCAACCCATAGAGTTGCAAAAAAGATATGGATGTCAACTGAAATTCTGCAGTTGATGGATGAAAGAAGAAAGAAAAAGAATAATAAAGAAGAATACTCTAGAATACAAAAAGAAATAGTGAACAAATGCAAAGTGGCTAAAGAAGCCTGGCTGAATCAAATGTGTACAGAGATTGGGGAAAACAACAGGAAAGACTCACATTCCATGTACCAAAAGATAAATATGTTAACAGGAAAGATGACACAGAACAGACTGGATGTTTTAAATCAAAAGATGGTGACTTATTAATGGGACATAGTAATATAATTAACAGATGGACAGAGTATATAGGGGAATTGTATGATGATAATAGACCAGACGTAGAACTGCAGACCAACATTGATGGTCCACCAATTATGACTGCAGAAGTTGAGGATGCAATACATCATATGAAGAAAGGAAAAGCACCCGGGCCAGACAACATCTCACTGGAAGAAATCGAAGCACTGGGAGATTTTGGAATTGAAATAATAACTAAACTTTTAAATGATATTTATAATAGTGGGTACATTCCAAATGACCTTTTAAAATGCATATTTATAGTAGCTCGGCCTAAGAAACCAGGCACTATAAAATGTGAAGACCATCGCACAATAAGTCTTATGAGTCACATGACTAAGATTTTACTGAGAAGAATAAGAAACAAAATTAAACCAGAAATCAGCGATGAACAATGTGGATTTGTAGAAGGAAAAGGTACAAACAATGCCATATACATCCTAAGGACATTGTCAGAAAGAGCTATAGAAGTAAAGACTGATTTGTACATATGCTTCATAGACTATACAAAAAGCATTTGACTGTGTGAAGCATGAAGAAGTAATCAAACTTAGAAAAATTAAACATTGATGGGAATGATCTACGAATAATAAAGAATATGTATTGGCAGCAAACAGCAGCTATAAGAATTAACAACTGTTTAGGTACATTTTAAAGCATAAAGAGGGGCGTACGACAAGGATGTGTACTGTCACCTGGTTTGTTTTCAGTATACAGTGAATATATAATGAGAGCTTTAATTGGTATGCCAGGAATTGTGATTGGTGGGCACAATATAAACAATTTACGTTATGCTGATGACTCAGTCTTGAAAGCAACAAGTCAGAAAGAACTACAGGAAATGATAGACATTGTGGTGTTAGAAAGAGGAAGAATGGGCCTCAGTTTGAATAATGGGAAGACAGAAGTAATGGTGGTATCAAAAAAACGAATTATTCCTAAGTGTGTAATAAAAGTTGATGGTGTTATTTTAGAACAAGTACAGAAATTTAAGTATCTTGGCACATGGATAACATCAGATGGAAGATGCATAATTGAGATAAGAAATAGAATAGGACAGGCAAAAACTGCATTTTATAAAATGAAAAAACATCTTGTTCAATATATCCTTGTCATTGAGAGTTAGAAAAATAATTCTTGCTTGCTACATACATCCAGTTTTAACATATGGCTGTGAATCCTGGACAATCGGTAGGCAGGCCAAACAATTTCTGGAGGCCTCGGAGATATGGTTTTACAGAAGAATGCTTAGAATACTTTGGACAGCCAAAAAGAGCAACCAAGAGGTTTTGAAAGAGGTGGGAGCCAGAAGACAACTTATCCCAGACATCAGAAGGAGACAGTCATCATTTTTCGGCCATGTTATGAGAAGAGGGAAAATAGAACATGTTGTGACCACTGGAAAGATATGTGGAAGGAGGGATAGAGGAAGACAACGAGAGAAGATGCTTGACAGTCTTGTTGCATGGCATGGAGGTGTGTCGGCGCACGAACTGATACATGCTGCAGGAGATCGCAGATTATGAAGAGTCATGATCGCCCACGCCAGTCGGCAAGGCACCTGATGATGATGATGATGAGGGACAGATTAAAGAAGACATGTGATAAAACGACACAAACTGTAGATTGCAAAATTTATTGCATATTGTGCTTTATCTCCTCAGGTAATGACCATAGTAACAGTGGATTTAACCTTTTCGCCCTGAGAACTTTTAACAATAAATAGATCATGACCCTGTTAGGATTCCTGAACACAAAAAATCCGTAAAAACAATCATTCTTAAACAGCACACTAATAAATTTGTTTAAAATTTATTAATCAACATTAAACATTTTTTTGTTTTGTTTTGGAAATATATGAAGATGTATAAAAGGAGTAATCAATAAATACAAATAGGGTGAAACATTAAACTGAATACATCATATGGGGCATAAAAACACATATATCGGTGACTCATGCAGTGACCCCGTGACCTTTACCATCAAGGTTTATGGGGAAATCTGATGTCCCTTTGTCTTTAAAAAAAAAAACTTTAGCACAAAAGAAAACTGCTATGAATGCTGCTGTCTTCTTCTTCTTCTTTGTTCACAGACTGTAAGCTCCAGTTGAAAGTCCTGGCTGTTTATTCATTTGGACTTTGGCTTTGTGCCAGGGCTTGAGTGTTGCATGTACATCCATTTTACTGGCTTATTTGTGTGCAGTTGGTTGTTCCTTGCCACTCAGGCAGATGCACTCCAACTTTGAAGGAAGCCCCCAGTTAGTCAACTCCTACGACATGCTTGTTGAAGTGGCAGTGGGTCCATTCTTGTTTTCCCCGCCCAGGAATCCACATGGATAAATGCTATTGTTAGTTACATTTTTCATATCCTGACATCTTAAACATTGACACAGGCATGAACTTAGCCAATTGCATTAACTATACACCATGTAAGCAGGTCACAATAGGCAAGATGGAAAAGTGACATTTAGAGGAAACTGGAACCAACTGGAAGTGTCAGTTTTTCACCTCATCATGGTGAAATGGTTAGACAAGGCAAATAAATGAATCATTCAAACTGAAACAGTATTATCATTTGCCTAATGTGCCACTGCGGCTTCCGTGGTTTGGGTGTTCAAAAATACCATGATCAAATCCCAATGCTGGCTGCGTGGATTTTTATCATGGTATGGGGCATCGCAGGTCTACCCAGCCTTAAATGGGTACCAAGATGTATGTCTTGGGCAATTAAAGACGGTCAACGTAATGCTGACTACACTACCCACCTAGTGCTGATTGGTCTGTGAAAATATAGGTGCTTTTCCCATATGCCCAATGCGTCTAAGGCATAAAAAGGGATCTTTACTTTTACTAATGTGCCACTGGCCTGGCAGGGATACTTGGCTACCATGACTCCCTAGCAGAGTCTCCAAGTACTTGAGCTGGTCTAAGTGGAGTTTGGTAGATTTAGGGCAGTTCTTTCTTCTTTTTTTCTACTTGAAATGGTGCACAGAGTGCTAAAAGTTAATAAACAACGCATATATGGTCACATTTTTACAGCATTTTTGTACAAGTTTTCCTTATTGTTTGGCAATTGTGATAGCTAAAGCTTTCTTACAGATCAAAGTCACACCCTTTGGAGTCAATCTTTAAAATGTTTCAACTGAAATTGTGATATTAATATTATGGTACTTCTTCATGTCGTTAATAAATATTATTTTTTGGGGGGAAAGGGGGGGGGGGGGGGATGGGCATTTTTTATACAAATCAGAATATAACAATAATAAACTATAAATAAACGTAAATAAATGTCCGTATTCCATAGTTGTAGATTTCAAGCTGTACGCTAGACATGGCCAAATAAGACACCTTTTTTAGGGGGTGCCTAGTTGACCATGTTCTTAGTACACTTGTATCCATAGCGAGGCGCACACGCCGTCTGCAGTTGACAGGTTCGATTTCCAGCACGGTAGCTATAGCTTTCAATTTTTATGTTGTCTAGTGTGTTTTTCTATCTTTCTATGAGTGCTGATCAATACATTTTATGTTACTTTATTAATACAATAATAAAATAATTAACAGAGACTATGAAATTTTCTTCTGTTAGTTTTTCCTTCAGAAAAATTAATATATACAAGTTACAAGTAGTAAAGTAAAAGTCCCCTATTCCACACCTTTAGGTGTACTTGGTATATAGGGCTAGACCTTTATATTTATAGACCAATCGGCACTTGGTGGGTGATGTGGTCACACAAGCAAATACAAATATATATATATATATATATATATATATATATATATATATATATATATATATATATATATATATATATATATATATATATATATATATATATATATATATATATATATATATATATAGTTAGAATTTATGAACTATTTCAGCATCAGGTGAAATGGTTTGGCCATATAAGGCTAATGTCAGCAGACAGCATACCACAACAAGCCATGATGAACAGACCAGAAGGAAAGCAAAGAAGAGGCCGACCATGCAAGGAATGGACAGAGGAAATTACAGTCCCTGGGAATCCCAGTTTATAAAGCCCAAAAATGGGCACTTTCCCAAAAATTATACTAGCCCTCGAGACCGCAAGTTACAAGAGGATCAAGATGAGATGAGATGATGATGAAATTATATCAGATGTGAAAGTTACTGACAGCTAGAGAGAGAAACAACACATTAGAAATGGCATTGTCCAATTATATGTATACTCAGAACAAGAAACAAACAACTAGAAAATCTAATTTAGTCATTAGAGAAGTGGATATCCAGAAGAATAGGTTGTATATCATAAAAACTTCTTTTTAAAATTCACCAGCTGTAAACTTTGTCAGAAAGCTCTTATTTCTCATCCACTTCTAGACTTTTGTTCCAAAACATGAGTTTTGCATGCACTTTTTACAGACTGTTAGTTCCTTGCTTCCCATGCAGATGCACCCCGGCTTCAAAGTGAACACTCCTAACCAATTGCTGCGTATATAAAAGTAAAGGACCCTTTTCCAAGCCTTCAGGCATTTTCGGTATGTAGGGTGATGTGGTCAACATCACGCCGGCTGCCTTTACTTCCCAGGACTTGTACCTGGTACCCACTCAAGAATAGGTCGACCTGGGAGCCAAGATCATTTTTTTTAAAGTCTGGCTCTGTCAGCACCTGAATCTACAACCTTCCAATCTGCAGGTAAGTGTCAAGCTACTATACCACCAAGTGCTGATTGGTCTGTAAAATATAGGTCTATCCCTATACGCCCAAAATGCCTAAAGGTGTGGAAACAAGTCCTTTACTTTTTTAACTTTTTTTTTTTCTGCCAACTAATTTCCTTAATCAGGGGATCTCTGCATCCACTTACTCTACAATCTATTCTAATCATAATAAAAATTACTATCAATAAAAACGCAGGTCTCCCAAGTGAAAAACCCAGGTTCTCCTTCACTGGCTGTAAACTCCAATGGAGAGGGATGTTCGTCCATTTTGACTTTTGCTTGGTGCCAAGACCTGAATTTTGTGTGTACGTCTTTTTTACTGGTTTATTTATGTGCAGCTGGTTGTTCCTTACTGCACATGCATTCCGACTTCAAAAGAAAGCTCCCAAATAGTTGAATCCATCGACATGCTTGTTGGCAGGCAGTGGATCTACTCTTGTTTTCCCCACAACTTGGTTCTGGAACCCACACAGGGAAAACCCAGGTTCAAATCCTTGGTAAGAATGTGGATTATGTTCTGTCGGGGACAAAAATACAATCCTAACCTGCACAGTCTATGGCGACAGTACTAGCAATGTGGCCCCAAATGCTCAGGCTCAAAAACCACCCTGCCTATACTGCAAAAAGTGGTAAATACATGCAGCAATGGCAGTTTCTGATGTTTTATCCACTTATAAACAAAAGACGATTTATGACAAGTATCATCAGGCAGAAATTCCTTTGGCAGAATATAACTACCATTGCCAGTAAAAATAGACACCACCGCCTCATGTACAAGTAAAATCAGGGAGAAATTCCTTTTGCAGAATATTACTACCATTGCCAGTAAAAATAGACACCACCGCCTCATGTACAAGTATTATCGAGGAAGAAATTCCTTTTGCAGAATATTACTACCATTGCCAGTAAAAATATACAACACTGCCACATGTACAAGTATCATCAGGCAGAAATTCCTTTTGCAGAATATTACTACCATTGCCAGTAAAAAAAGACACCACCGCCTCATGTACAAGTATCATCAGGGAGAAATTCCTTTTTGCAGAATATTACTACCATTGCCAGTAAAAATAGACACCAACGCCTCATGTACAAGTATCATCAGGCAGAAATTCCTTTTGCAGAATATTACTACCATTGCCAGTAAAAATAGACACCACCGCCTCATGTACAAGTATCATCAGGGAGAAATTCCTTTTTGCAGAATATTACTACCATTGCCAGTAAAAATAGACACCACCGCCTCATGTACAAGTATCATCAGGCAGAAATTCCTTTTGCAGAATATTACTACCATTGCCAGTAAAAATAGACACCACCGCCTCATGTACAAGTATCATCAGGGAGAAATTCCCTTTTTGCAGAATATTACTACCATTGCCAGTAAAAATAGACACCACCGCCTCATGTACAAGTATCATCAGGCAGAAATTCCTTTTGCAGAATATTACTACCATTGCCAGTAAAAATAGACACCACCGCCTCATGTACAAGTATCATCAGGGAGAAATTCCTTTTGCAGAATATTACTACCATTGCCAGTAAAAATATACACCACTGCTTTATGTAATTTTAATAACTGCATAAACAATAATCAACATCTTCAACATGAAACATTCTTAACTGCTTTATGGGAGAATTTTAACATTATAAAATAATATTGTGGCATTCATTAAAATATTAATAAAGATAATGAGAATTTCCTATTTAAATATCACAGCTTAAGTGCCAATGTGGCAATAAAATAACACTAGACAACTGACCTAGTTTACAAATTAATTTCAGCTTGGTTACTAATCTGGTGGTTTTAATGATAAAATCTGCATGGATAAACGAGCAGATGATGCTTCTGCTAAATTTTGATTTTCTTAAAGCATGCAGAAAAGTAATATGTTTAAAGCACCACTGATTACTGGCATGAGGGCTAATTGACTGAAATGACTGGGGCATTCTGGGAGAATGTCAGATGACGGAGAGGAAAAACTCTACACACATCTATCTATCTTGTTTTAACCCACCAGGACATCACACAAGCGATAAACACCTGATGATACAAAGTGCCACTATGTGGATGAGGATCACCCATGGAGAGGTCCCAGAAACCGTGTTCAGCCATTAGGACCATATTTTTGGCCCGGCTATATTGCAGCCCCTGGCAAGAGTCAGAGTAGGGCTTCAAATAACAAAAAATTGCATCCCACAGAGGGATGACAAGATATGCTTGCAATACACACATGGGAGCTGAATGGTGATTTCCGCAGAAATGAACCTCAAGGGCTTGGGATGCTCAAAAAGAAGAAGAAGATGTAGATGAGTGGTTATGATGTCCACCTCACATACCACTGGACAAGGGTTTTGTTCCTTGTCCACCTCACACACCACTGATCCTTGGATAAGAAATTACAATCCTAGCTTGTATACAACATGGTACCAGCTTCAACAAGCAGACTTTCTAAGCCTCCAAACACTTTTCTGACAGACATCAGCAGTTAAATAAATGTCACAATATTGTTTACAGTTTTTATGTGAAAGGTAGTTGTCTGATAATGGATACTGTTGCTGGAGTATGAAGTGTGAAGCCTTCAAATATTCTAGGTCAGGATATATGTCTGGCTCGGTTGCCGATCATATGATAGACTGTGACGCCTAGCGGCACAAGCAGATTTTGACAAAAGAAGAAGGATATATGTGGCTGGGAAAGACCATTTTGGATTCTCACAATCTTTATGTAAATAAAAACAAAAACCTCTGTTAAGTAACACACTTTTATGTACCAGGAACACCTTGACTGTTCAAATTAAAAAACAATTTTGAAGGTGGTGTTCTCTTGTCGAGGAGTTACCAAGTATGCACCTATGAAAATTCATCAGTATAACGAGTGACTGTGAATGTCTGCTGCATACTAATTAGTGATTTCAGAATCAACACCATAGCATACCTATAGATACTCTTTCTCCCGCAGTCTAAAGGTGTAGATGCTTACTGTTCCAGTAACCTCACACATCGTATGACATATATTTAACCCTCAGTAAGGCTTATGGTTGTTTTTTAAATTTTAGTCAATATATCACATCATGAATGCTTTTTGCAAGTAGCTTTTATTCCTTAACTTGTACAAAATCTGGCACATATCAGAAGTGGCACATTATAAAACACACACACTGATATCTAATTTCAAATTGTACTTGATCTCTTTGGCAGTCTTTTTCTTCTTTTCACTACTCTTAGAATGCTCATGGCATCACGGCAGGAAGAGATTGAAAAACAGGCCTTTCTATTCGCTTCATTTAAAGTACTTTTCTGTGTCTCTGATATTTCTTCAGTCCATCTTCTACGTGGTTGATCTCTGGCTGGGTTACCACTGTATCGGTATAATAATGCTCTCTGCAGTGTAATGCCTGATACCAGTCTTTTTACCTGGCCAAACCATTTGACTTGTTGTCTACCTAAAGTTCAGCATTGGTTCTGTGCCGACTCTTCTCCTGATATCATTGTTCTTAAGTCGATATTTCCTAGCTACACCTAGTATAGTAGTACTAAACATTTCATTCCTGTCATGACTTTTTCATTCTGTCTTCTAAAGACAGTGTCCATGTTACATACTAATAGATAGCAAAGAGTTTATAAGAACTGATGAGAATATTATGGTGAACAGTTCTTTTAGTGTTAAAAATCACATGCTTGCATTTCAAAATTAGTGCCATTTGGCCTAAAACTTGACTGACTTTATTGCATCTTTGCTGCATTTCTTTGGCAGTGAGATTGTAGCCTTCTCAAATAAGAGCATAAGACTGGATGGCCCAATAGCAAGCTATACACATAAGACATCCCAATCAGCATCAGAAAGTGGATGCTGCAAGACCAATGCTCTGGCAAAATTGCTAGGAAGAAACATCAAGACAAGGCTTGATGCCTTGAACATAATCTGTCTAGAGGCATGCCTAACAAAATACACGCAGATCACACAGAAAACCATTTCTGTTTTTCTTCTTAAAAATGTGGTTATACTTTCCTCTGTCCCTGCATGACTCAACTATGTGGTAACCAATTTTCTACAGACCTCATATTTTATATCATTTGTTTCATAAAATCCATTAGTTTTACAGTGCTGAAAATACTGTTTTTGCTTCTCGACACTTATATCAGCCGACTTCTGTAAAGTTAGCGCTAGGAAAAAATTATTCACAAAATGTATCTGGGCAATGTCGCAAACTTTACTCAAAAAATGTCCTGACACATACCTGAAGATAACACACAGCTCGGCTAGCCTGTGGTCTAAAAGCTTCAGAATGACAAATCCTAAACAAGAAATCAAAGCTAACAAGAAAGTAATCAAAACACCTTGTGCTGGATGTCGCCTGTAGGCCAGCAGAGCCCCACAAATAGCGCCAACAATATGGAAGCCTAAAGAAATTTCAAATCCAAATTTAAAGCACAAACTAAGCAGGTAGCTGATTAATGAGCCAATCATTATAAAAGCTGCACGTTTGTTACACCACCCATACTGGTAGTAAAAACCCCAAACTAAAAGAAGCGAAAAGAATGGTAAGGTAGACCATTGATCTAGAACAGACCAAAGAACACCTTGTGTGACAATTCTAAGGAGCTGTACACAGCCATAAATTACACAAGATATGTTAAAAGTATAGAACAGTACAGAGTCTTTATCTTTTAAAATCCCATAAGCAGAAGCTGTATGTGTCATCCCACACCAGTAAAGACCAAGTACAACATATCCTAGATTCACTAGCGAATTCAAAGGCATTATATTACAAACTGGCAACCAGGCTGGTTCAGCATAATGTTCCATGCCAACATCCAAATCCACATGATTGAACAGTCCAGAGTAAGCTGAAATAATCATTCCACTGAGAGGGAGTAGGATGTAGATCATCACAGAGGTCATCAGATCCATGCTTCATCCAGGAACAGTACTAAAATTCTTAGGCAGTCACTGCATAACAGCTGATGTTTTTGCCTGGAGTACAACTCACAACAGCCGAATCTGTGAAAGATAACAGACAATAACATCATATTTGCTGCTGACAACAAGTTCTTCTTATTTCTGCATTCACCTTTAGAAGGGCAATAGCCACATTGTGTTGTGGTTTACAGCTAGGCTGCAAAATCTATGCCTTTCAAACCATCAAATTTCAGCAAAAGCTTAATTAGTCACCTTTTATTATTTGAGTTTTAAGGGACAGCAGGTTAATTCCCCCCCCCCACCTTAACTACGGCCCTGGAATTAACACAGGGAGACAAGTTGGGAGTATGAACATTATCGCACCAGGTTTAATATATATCCACTCTTGTTCAACCGCTCTGCAGAGTAGCAGGCCACCTGCACAGAGTGTCACACAAAGCACACATGCCATAGTTCTAGGGATGACCCCTAGAAATGTCCCCAAAAATTGCCCCCATAAATCAAACAACCCAATTAGGAAAATAAAAGCACATTTAAAATGTGAAGCAAAAGACTTAATCACTTCATCATGTTGACACTATTATACCATTTGCTTTAGATATTTTCTTCCAAAGAGAATACATGTTAACCATTAGTGAATTCTGTATGCATTTTGTGTATTCTTCAGCTCTTGTGTTTTTCTTTGACTACCTTGGCTCCGTACCCAACAACAATGGTAACTGTTCAAAGAGAATCACAGTGATCAAGAAGAAAACACATAACAATGGTTTTTACTGCCTGTATTGATCACTTTTAGGGTGGTGTATAGGAGTGGGTCTTGAGCGGGAAAATTTAGGATCACATAGCCAGTGCAGTTGCCACTCATCACAAACTTAGCAGATTAGAATTTTCATTCCCCCCCCCCCCCCTTCCACCCCGACAAAACATATCCATCCCTTACCAAGTATCATACCTGGGCCTCCTACAAGAGAGCTCTGCACTCTAACCACTTGGTCAGCCACTGAAGAACAGCAACAGAACGCATACTTTTTATAAAACAAAGAATTAAATGATTAATATAATGTAAACCCTGGGAATGAAAATGCATAAGGCAGGTAAAGTCAAGAACGACTCAGTTTCAAGCAAGCTGTGATGTAAGCCTTAGCAGGATCAAGTCTTTCAGCAAGCTGTGTTACTGTTTATGTCTTTCCATTATTCCAGAATATAGTGCTATATTGTGCTATAGCTAGAGTGACAACATGCCCTGGTTGCCACTCCTGTGACAGTCCTGTTTTTGAAGAGTGCCCCAACCATCCAGTCAATTCTAAAAAAAAAAAAAAAACTCCAATTGTCCCGCTTTAACACACACATCTGGGAATTAGCTAGAGAATAGAAAATGCACTTTAGTTATATTTGTAGACCTTTTTAGATTTAACAGTTTTAGATAATTTTTTTTTTTATACCTGAAATATACTGATGGGAATTTTCTTTCAAGCATGTATATTTTCCTCCTGTCAGTTAAAGACCACATTGTTTTGTTTATTTCTTGGCGACAATGGTCTGGCACCACTGTCAGGCAAGTAATTAACCCATTCGCCTCTGTGACATAAAAAAAGGGGAGGGGGAGGGATGCTTGGGATGTCTCGTTATCAGCTCAAAAGATGTCCCATTTTCCCCTCAAGACATGATGGACACTTTAGCTATAAGGAGGTAAGACCATGAATATAGCAAGCTGTGATATAATCGTGGAATAATAAAGTATTCCAGCAAGTTGTGATGAGGCATCAAATTTCAGAGAGATGTTATGAGGGTCCGAGAAGGATTAAGTTTTCCAGCAAGCACTGAAGAAAGCTATGTTCTGCAAGCAAGGGACATGCCACATTATAACGCTATTTGTTCTATGTTCGGCATGTTACTGGGAATGCAGGGAGGTGCAAAGGGAGAAAGGAAATGACAGATTATCCTCTCACATTTTACCACCCAAAGATAGCCAGACTTTTTATTTTTGTAATGACCTTGGCTTTCTTGTTGACTCAGCTTCAAACAGTACAAAATAAAGTCCTTTGAAGTAAAGACGACCAAAGTGATGTTAAACACATCTCCCACAAAGCACTGTGTGCTCTATAAAATATAGTTCCAGCACTATACGCATAATACAACTGAAGATGTGGAAAATGGTCCTTATTTCACTTTCAATAGTTGAATGTGGTATCTTGGAATTGATCCAGTTGGGCTGTCATTTGAATAGTGATTCCTTGAGACACTTGATTTCAAATCTTTAAAGTACAGTCTGTTGTTGACTGCTGAATTGAAAATCTACAACATGGCACTCGGGACAACACTTCCATAAGTGCTCCATCCCAATCTTCAGCAGCAAGCGAAGAGTTCCAATTCCGATGGTACCAGAAACTGACTTTACATCCATCTCGCCTTTCCCTTGAGTGTTGAGCATCAGCCAAATCCCCTGGCAACTCCTTGCAGTGAAATTCTCCTCAAATTGTAATGATCTATTTCTGCCTCTGCACTGTTCACTCGCTCCCAAAGGGCCCTCGCAACATCTAGCTTGTCATTCATTAATTCATCACCAAGTGGTGCAGAACTGACCAGTCCATCTGCCTGCTCATTTCCCAACATATCAGCATTACCTGCAGAAAATATTGGAACGATGCTAACTACCTGGGACCTCTGAAAAGTACAAAGTACGGTTTCAGAGCGGGGAATACAGATAGAAAAAAGTAATAAAAGTGTCATAAAGGATATTCACATACACAGATGAAGTGATATGATCACATACATACAATTGATAGTGGTAACTTCTTCTTCTTCTTCTTCATGTTCACCAGCAGTAACTCCAGCGGAAAGTTCTGGCTGTGAGTTCATTTTTGGAATTGCCCTGTCCAGAATTTGAGTTTTGTGTACACATTCGTTTTATAGGTCTGGCTTATCTGTATGCACACTGCTGGTTCCTTGTCTGTTGTACAGATGCAGTTTAAGTTTTAAGAAATCCTCTAATTAGTCGAGTCTTAAATCATGCTTGTTAGAGAGGCAGTGGGTCTATTCTTGTTTATCAAGACCCACATGTTGCTGTAAGTTCCTGGAAAAATATTAAGTAGAATTATTTTGGAAAGATTAAAAGATGCTATTGATAAAATTCTAAGAGATGAGCAGGCAGGTTTTCGGTCAAACAGATCCTGTACTGATCAGATAGCCACATTATGTATTATAATAGAGCAAAGCATTGAACTGAACTCACCACTTTACATTGGATTTATAGACTATGAAAAAGCATTTGACAGCATTGATAGGGAATCTCTCTGGAAATTGATGGGGCGCTATGGAATCCCACAGAAAATTATCAACTTAGTAAAGGCAACATATAAAGACATGACATGTCGAGTTCTTCATGAGGGAAAGCTAACAGATGCATTTGAAATAAAAACAGGTGTGCGACAGGGATGTCTTTTGACGCCTCTCTTATTTTTACTAGCTATAGACTGGACTATGAAAACAGTAACTGCTAACACCAAGAATGGAATTCAGTGGACCCCTACAAAACAGCTTGATGATCTGGACTTCGCTGATGATATTGCTCTTCTGTCCCATTCACGGAATCAGATGCAAGATAAATTAAATATACTTAATGCCAGATCACAGCAGCTTGGTCTGAAAATCCATAAAGGAAAGACAAAGATAATGAGAATAAATCAGGCAAATAGTAATGTGGTTTCTCTTAATGGCACCCCACTCCAAGACGTGGAGTTGTACACCTATTTAGGCAGTAATGTAGATAAAGATGGAGGAACTGATAGAGATATTAAAATAAGAATACAAAAGGCAAGAGGGGCTTTCATAGCACTAGGGAATTTGTGGAGGTCAAAAGAAATACTAAACTAAAAATTTTTAATTCTAATGTCAAATCAGTACTATTGTATGGGGCGGAAACATGGAGAACAACCAAGGCAATTACTAATAAATTACAGACATTCATTAAATGGTGCCTGCGCAGAATAGAGGGAATAAAATGGTATGATAGAATAACTAATGTAGAACTTTGGGAGAGAACTAAACAGGCTCCAGTGGATCAGGAGGTGAGGAAAAGACGCTGGTGTTGGATAGGGCACACACTGAGAAAACAGGAGAACAGCATAACTAGAATGTCTTTGCAGTGGAACCCACAGGGGCATAGGAATAAAGGAAGGCCAAAAAACACATGGAGAAGAGAGCTGGAGAATGAGGTTAGAAAGATTGAGAGGACATGGGGAGAGCTCCATGCAATGGCGAAGGACAGAACGACTTGGCGTGAGTTGGTTGAGGGCCTATGCTCCATTGGGGGATAGAAAGGCAGAAGAAGAAGAAGAAGAAACCCACATGTGTTATAGTGGGAACTGAATATGGAGATTTTGTTGAACTATTCATAGTTTTAAATGGGATATTATGAGTTTTTGTATTATCATATCCACTGTTCAGACAATTATAGATTATTTATGCTTGTCTGGTACTTATCACAAACTTGCCCGTATAGAGTATAGAAAGAGCTCCTTTCCCTCCCATTGATGCTGCAGCAGGTCGCAGGGCATGTTCTATGTTGTGGGGGTGTCATGTATTCCTTACTTTCAACGGTTTAACCATTCTCTTCTCTCATGTTGTCACCGCTAGCTTGTGTGATTTTTTCGACGTTGTGCTACTTGCCAGAGGGTTTATGAGTATTGAAACTGGGATGTTTTTGTATTTCTACATTCCTTGACAGTGGCTTATGTTTCTGGGGGAAAAGCCACTGTCAAGGAATGTAGAAATACAAAAACATCCCAGTTTTGATACTCACTAAAAGTCGCAAAGCCCTCCCTCCCCCCCCCCCCCCCCCCCCCCCCCCCCCACTACCTATTACTTGTGCACAGAACTTCCAGTCAAAATGGACGCTAGGCACGTTCACCGTTTTGTGCTGTGGCAAATTTTTTGCTTCTGCCAGATGGTGGCTGTTGCATTTTTGCTCCATTTGTAGACTGAAAGGATTTAGTTGTGTCGCCCAGCTTCTGAGTTGAGTGCATGGCATGACCCTGTGAGCTGCAGATTTCATTTGGAATGTTTTTTTACTGGGACCAACGTGGTGTTGTGAAATGTAGATTCAGAAAATGGTGCGATGCCTGTCGTCACAATATTGGTGGTGCCATTTTGTGATTAAAATTGATCGCGTGTGTGGAATGCTGATCTGTTGGTGACTTCTGCTATCATCCATGATGAACTGCATTTCGGACTGTTTGTGTTAGCACTTCGGATGGCTACCGTATGCTTTTAATACGTGTATACGCTAGTGCATTTGCTGAGACCACAGTCTGTCAATCTTTCCACAAGGGACTGTGATAAACATTCTGTGTTTTTTTTTCTTTGGCACAGGAGTGGAGCAACTATGGGGTGACCCGTTTGCTATGAAGCTGAAACTCAGATTATCGGATTACACAGGCGCCCGAAAGAGACTAACGACAACACAGCCTCCCACAAGAGAGCAAACACCAAACAAAGCCATCTCATAACACCCCTACAACACAGGACATGGGAGGGAAAGTTTGGGCTTTATAACAGTCGCTAGTTGGACGGAGGCGGCTGCTTAGTCGGAGTTCAGTCCCCTGGTTGCAGTGCAATTACGGAGTGGAAAAGAGGGAACGATACAAATGATATAATTAGGGCTAGGGTTCGGCTAATGTGAGTCGCAGCGCATGGTCTAGACGCCATGTTTAATTCACTGTGTTTTGTGATTTGTGCCTTGTCCACTCCGTAATTGCACTGCAGCCAGGGGACTGAACTCCGACTAAGCGGCTGTCGCCGTCCAAGTAGCGACCGTTATTGCAAGGAGAACCCAAGTTTGTGATAAGTTTCGTCTAATAATAATACTTTTGGCTGAAAATAGTAGTACTAACTAACTACCAACTACTATACTATTCTTCTTTTTTTCCACCTTGAACCTCATTGAAGTTTCAATCGTTGATGAGCTTTGATTTACGTGATTTTGGATTTTGATCAAATAATTTTGCTATGCAAAAGAAAGTCTAAAGACATGTTCTGGCCGAATTGTTTGAAAACCGTAACATCCGCTTACTTAGCTTAATATAAAATTTAATACGAATAAAAGTAAATGCAATACTGCATAAAACTGGACCTTCTACAAGTAAGACAAAAGTTGAGAGATAAAACTTACTTGTATAGAAGTTTGCATTATATTAGAATTATACTTTAACTAAGCTTTGACTGACTTGCTCAGAAAGTTTGTGATATGGTAGAACGGCGTTTGTTTGGGCACGTTCTGAACTATATATAAATAAGTATAACCTTTCACCTGCTGGTCTTGCATAAATTGTATACAGAGCTATGCAACAATTAGACAAGATAAATTCATTGGATAAACTTTATTTTTAAATATTCAGTATATTATATATTTGACAAAGACTGATTCTGTCTTATATCAATAAAAATAAATTTAGCAATTAAACGCTTTTAAAAAATGCGAAAACAGTAACTGACTTTTAATGTCACGTGATATGTAGATTGTGTTTACGAAATCTCATGAATTTCTCCTCATTATTTTTTTCCCATGATATTGTTGGAAGTATTTCCAAATTTAAGTTAAAATATATTTAAAGGCACCTACAGAGGAAATTAAAAACGGTTTTGGTAACGTATTTTCATGTAGTTTCTTCGTGGCGGCCATATTGAAGGCAAGCACTACTTTGCATATGTAAATCTTGTTTTCACATACGGGCATTTCTCAGTTTTGGCATCTGTGTTTCAATATGGCGGCTCCCATATTGAAGTGGAAGAGAGTTACTAATACTTCGGGACCTGCTCCTAGACCTCGCCATGGCCACCGAGCGGTTGCAATTAAAGATCTTATGATCGTATTTGGAGGCGGTAATGAAGGCATCGTGGATGAGCTGCATGTTTACAACTCATGTAAGTAAAATTTGTTTACCCCCCGTTCATATGATCCACTGCTGGCTCCATATTTTAATATGGCGGTTTTTTTTGTTGTGCTTGTTTAGCACAGTTCGGAGGTTTGCTAAATAGTAGATAACGCCCCGTTTTTGCACGAATTAACTAAAATAAAAACAAGACAATCATTTCTTTAAGTCAGCTGATTGATTTTATATATTTTTGTTTTGTTTTTTTAGTTTTCCACTTGTAGCGGCAGTTACTGTTGAGGTCTCAGTGGACGAATCCAAATAATCAAAATGGCGGCGCCCTACTAATTTAAGCCATTAAGTTATTTAGATATATTTAGATAAAATACAAGAAACAAATGAACGTGACGTTTTATTATTATTGTAACCTTTGTTTACTGTCAGTTTAAGCGAATGTTTATGTAAAGCTACATACAGACATAAAGCTATCTATATTTAAAAACTGCGATTGGGAAGGCAATATTCAATATGGCGGCTTTCAAGAGTAGTTGAAATATCGAAGCGCCGAGGTTTTGCGAGAGTTGCAGAAATTTGAGCTTACCGCGATTGTCGCCAATTTTTACCGAGTGCGTCTTTACTCTCTTTCTTACACTTACTTAATTGGCAGCGCCTTAACACCTGTGCCTTCACACCTGCTCAGTACAGACGCAAACACTTACCAGTTGTTAGTGTTCCTCCTGTTACTGATTACTGTTATTAGCACCTCTGCATAGCATACAATGTATGATACATAGCCTGTGATAGTAAATCATTATTATCTATTATCTTAAGTCTGACAAACCCATTTTAATAATAATCAATAATCATCAGTTTATTCCACTTCTGCCCTTTGCCTTTAACCCTACCAGACCTGAGGCCCTGAACCTAACTGTCCCTATAACCTGAGCTCCTGGGCATTCATTACCGCGATAAAACCAACATGATATAATACAGAAATATTAGTTACATGCAAACGAGTGGCTAGAATATGATGAAACTTGGAGACATTGTTGAAAATAGGCTTGCCTTTTATCTAGTGCCAATATTCCACCTTTGTGTGCGAATTCACTCATCAGGATCAACTTTGTTTCACAAAGTGAACACCAGATGTTGCCGTTTGATGGACACACCCCCTCCTCCTACTATCAATCTATTTCAAGATTGATAATTTTCAAGATTTTCCTCATCATTCGCGCTCTCACTGATAGTGTTACAGGGTGTGAATAAACCAAAGTATCAAACACCTGTTGGACTGGGAAGAGCCTAGAACTTGGTTCATCAGCCGCTCGTTTCATTGTGAATTTTCATAATTTGTCCACGTAAAAGAGCACAAGTATAATCCACACATGCGGGCAGACATTTGCAATGTCTAACAAAGAGGATTGATAACGATTGGGTGGTTATTTTTAGTCCGTGAGGCATCGTTTCCCGTACTACGCAAAAAGCCGAAAATTAGGGCCAGCGGTATAGAAACTGGTTGAGAAATCCCAGGTAAACCGGGCTAGCGGTCTGGTAGGGTTAAACATTGTGGTGAGGAACAGTCTGCGACCCATTGCTTTATGGTTCCTACACAAATTTCAAATTTTAAAAGTTGTCAGCAATAGCAACTGCTTTACTAATACTGTCATTAGTGTCTCAAGAAAACTGTCTTAGCTTAGTATCATCATTGTCATGTGTATAGTATAGAAAGCACACATCTTTTGATAACATAATCAATGGTTTTGCATTTAGGGAATCAAGGGGAAAAAATATATTTTCAGTTTAAACCTTTTAGTGGATTGTATAATTTCTTTGATTTTGAATTTTTTTTTTAAATATTTCTATGTAAATTGAACAATATATTTTCATCTGCATTATCCATATATTTAAAAGGTGTATGTATGGTTTCTTTAAGTAGCTGGTATAATTTAAATTTAAAATGGTAGAGGCCTCGGAAGGGCTTTATATAGCTTAGGCCTCCTCGAGTCTGGCCCTGGTTGTTAGCAGCTTTACTCGGTCCATCTTTGCTTGCACAGGAAACTCTTTAATTTGAATACCTGGGCAAGCACATACAGTTTCAAGCCATTACATGTACCTTATCTGCCCCTTATCAAAGAGCTCCAGCAACAATATTTAGGGATCTCTGTAAACCACCACTTTCAGAGTGAGTGGCAGACTGCTTGACCCCTTTTCCTGCCATTGACAGCTCAGGGTGAAAAGCTGGAGTTCAACACATCTAACAACTTGATAAAGAAAGGAGAAAGACCATGAGAAAATATTTGTCTTTAAGGAAAAAATCATGCCCTCTGCAGCCAAATTTGTGGCGATAGTACTAGCTCTTGGTGGTTAGTTGCGTATCCTTTACAGGACGTTGCAGAACCAACCCCCGCAGCCCCTGGCTGTTGTGTGGTTTCTATAGGCAAATTTACATCTAGTAGTTTGTCATTGCTTTCTGGAAAGTCAGCCCACTGATACCAATGTCAAAACTAAAGCAAGGCGCATGGCCTGCCGCTGGGATAAAACTCGGCATTACGAAGCGTTCGCATCGACTTAGCCGCAGAGCCCAGTCAGTACTAGCTCTACAGTAATCAATTCTTAAAAGACCCTGGACCTGTATCCTACACCACCAAAAAAAAAATGCTAAATACATGCATTGTTTTTTTTTTTTAACCGCCGTCTTAGGTTGCATTGTATCAGTAGGTAAAAGATATCTTTGCACAATTTGTGGATTATGTATAGGATGTTTGAATTATATTTTATATACAGGCCAGCGGGCACTCGATGGGTCAACATCACATGGCTGTTTATATACAGGCCAGTGGGCACTCGATGGGTCAACATCACATGGCTGTTTATATACAGGCCAGCGGGCACTCGATGGGTCAACATCACATGGCTGTTTATATACAGGCCAGCGGGCACTCGATGGGTCAACATCACATGGCTGTTTATATACAGGCCAGTGGGCACTCGATGGGTCAACATCACATGGCTGTTTATATACAGGCCAGTGGGCACTCGATGGGTCAACATCACATGGCTGTTTATATACAGGCCAGTGGGCACTCGATGGGTCAACATCACATGGCTGTTTATATACAGGCCAGTGGGCACTCGATGGGTCAACATCACATGGCTGCCTTTGCTTTCTAGGACATTGACCTGTACTTAATTAAAGCTGGGAACTGAGGTCAGTTTTGATGGAATGGGGGGGGGGGGTAGCTGCGGCTCTCTAATTTATCAATATTTATTTATATTTGACCTAATGAACTGTTGTTCCATTACAGCTACCAACCAGTGGTTTATACCAGCTGTCAGAGGGGATATCCCTCCCGGATGTGCTGCATATGGCTTTATCTGCGATGGTACCCGCATTCTTGTGTTTGGTGGTATGGTCGAGTATGGAAAATACTCAAATGAACTCTATGAATTGCAAGCATCCCGGTGGGAATGGAAAAGACTTAAGCCAAAATCGCCCAAATGTGGACCTCCACCATGCCCTCGGCTTGGTAAGATTTCTGTTTGTCTTGGTATGTTCAGTTTTGAAGATGTTACAGAAAGGTTGAGTTGGAAATCCACAAGAGATAGTGTTATACCTTTCACACCTGTCCCTTTTAAATTCTGTGGTGTCCATTCTAAAAAGCTTTTGAACAATTAAAACCATGCTTGTCGCTCTTTGTTTTGGTCAGGGAGCTACTATTGCAAATCCAGGGCTCAGTATTATATCACTATTTCCCCTGTGTGGGTTCCAGGGTCCCATTTTGGGGGGAAACAAGAATAAACCCGCTGACTCTCCAACAAACTTGTCATAGGAGTTGGCTGATTGAGAGCTTTCTTCGAACAACCAACTGCACACAAATAAGCCAGTAAAATGGATGTATACACAAAACCAAATGAATGAACAACTAGGCTTTTCTGCCAGAGCTTACAGCTGGTGATCAATAAAGAAGTAATACTACTTTTTAATACTATTTATTAATAGCAGCTGGCTGTCCTCAGAACGCTGGCCTCTCTTGTGAAGGACCCTGGTTCCATCCTCGATAATGATGGAGATTTTGTCGGTGGGCGCGAAAATAAAAACTCTAACCTGCACAGTTCATGTATAGTGCGCAAGCCATGAGGCCTTAAATCCACAGGCTCAGGATGCCCTTGTCCTGCACTGCTCCAAAAGTGGTAACTACAGGCAGTCAAAACAATATTTAAAACTCCATTTAAGGAGAACATAATCCAAGCATAAATCATTTGTGGTGACATTTAATATTAATCGCTCCCTGTGTTGGTTCCAGGCTCCCGTTGTGGGGAAAACAAGGATAGACACACTGTCTCTCCAACAAGTATGTTGTAGAGTCGACTAATTAGGGGGGGGGGCTTCGTGGCGAAGTCAGAATGCTCTGCCTGTGGGGCAGGGAACCAGTAATCTGCATACAGATAAGCCAGTTTTGTCAAACAGATGCTTTCAACACTAAGGCTCTGGAACAAAACTCAAGTCCAGAGATAGACGAACAACCATAGCTTTCCGCTAGAGTTATAATTGTTAAATGGGAAGAAAAAGAAGATATTTATCCCTACTATTTATTAGGCTGGTGTCCTAACAGAGAAAGAAAAAAGAGATAAACTGGCCATATTTTAATTTAAAGCATTTCCACACTTACTTGGCTTTTCACATTGATTTGATTGCATTTGTTGGATTAGGAGTTCACAGACCCTGCAATTTGCGCTAGTAGAACTCTAATGGTCTGTCTACAGGTCACAGTTTCACTCTACTGGGCAACAAAGCCTACCTGTTTGGTGGTCTTGCAAATGACAGTGAGGATCCAAAGAACAACATACCTAGGTAACTGAATGATCTATTTCTTATATTGTCCCTGACATTTAATTTGTTGTCCTATTTGTAAGGAGGGTTGTGAATGTGTGTATCACGATCATCCTTTTGTGCTGTTTTTGTGTGTGTTCGCATATAGGTCACATTCTGTTTGTTCATTCCCTTCTGTTTTGTGCAGTTGCTTTGATATCAAGAATGGAATCCAGTCAAGCTTAGTTGGCATCTCTCATCAATGTTCATCTTAGGCTCTCTCTCTCTATATATATATGTGTGTGTGTGTGTGTGTGTATTGTCTGTGGCTTAGGCTTTGGGGGCACGCTTCGTAGTGCCGGGTTCGATTCCAGCTACAGGCCTTGCATTGGTTTCGACAGTGGTATCAAGAAGCCGATCGTCCAGAAAGCAATGGCAAACTACTGGACGTAAATTTGCCTAGAAAAACCACAACAGCCAAAAACTGCTGGGGTTGGTTCTGCAACATCCTGTAAAAGATACACAACTAACTGTGTGTATATATGTGTGTGTGTGACTGTATGTGGGGAGAGCAGAGGAGAGCACTACTTACACAATTTATTTTGTTTTGCAATAACCCTCTCCATTTTCCAAGACACGTTTACTTTTGTTGTGAATATGTATGTTATAAAGAAACAGAGTTTATAAAATTAAATTTCTTGATATTATTTCAGGTACTTAAATGATCTGTATACTTTAGAGCTGCGCGCCCAATCCAACCAGTTGTCGTGGGACTTGCCCAATATTGTTGGCATTCCACCTCCCCCACGTGAATCTCACTCTGCAGCTTCGTATACTGACAAAGATGGCCGCCGGCTCAGGCTTTTCATATATGGTGGAATGAGCGGCTGTAGGTTGGGTGATCTTTGGATGCTTGATGTGGGTACGTATTCATTAATTGTTTTATTTAATATGAAAGTAATTGTTAGTGTGCAAACATCAAGGCTTGTAATTAGGATTCAAAGAGGTGCAGTCGACATTAACACCATAACCTGCCATTCATATTAAGTTAGCTGCAGAGAATTTTGCAGGCCGGCATTGACCTATTTATAATTTATGACATCCTAAAAAAATAATCCTTTTTTACACCAGTGACTCAATTTTTATAAACCAGTGTTGACTCTATAGGCACAAAATCACCATAACAACCTCTACTTCCCAGGACATATCATACGCTGGGTCATCCAGTGGCAAATTACCAAACACAGAATAGCCTATTCAAACCACAAATGTTGGTTTCCACAGGGCTGTTCAGCTGGCAGGCTGAATTTGGCCCACAGAGACTAGCAAGTGGCCCGCAGATCATTGCCAATTTCATTGTAGTAACCATTTTTTTTACACTGGGGCGCAGGGATCTTGCCATGATTACCATTTTGGCCTGTGAGTAAACTTGCTTGAATTCTGACATAAAGGATATACAACTAATATTTTTTTTTCAACATATTCATATTCATAATATTTGAAATCTGTCTTATTCTTCAGATTTAATAATGCATTATTAAAATCTAACACATTGTGGCCTTCTTGGTTTAAAGCATATTTGTGGTTTAACATTCTATTTTCTTAGTGATCTCAATTGATGCATTATGTGGCTAGAAAGCATGATAGAATAAAGACGTACAGATAAAAGCAAAGTTTTGACCAAAACTTTTTTTTTTCTTTTAACAAACACGGAAAATAAGTGGTTTGGGTTCTGGAATTTTTTTTTTTCTTTGCAAGACTTCTGGCTCAGTTGACACTTTCTCCCATAAGGATGAAGTATTAAAGTCTTCAACTTTACATCTATAACATTCATAGAGCTCTTGCATTCAGCTGTTTGCAACATTCTAATTGCATTTGTTTATTTACAGAAAATATGGCTTGGGTTCAGCCAACTGTGTGTGGCATGCCGCCACTTCCCAGAAGTCTTCATTCAGCCACAGTGATTGGTTCCCGTTTGTTTGTCTTTGGAGGCTGGGTTCCACTGGTGATGGATGATGTTAAAGTGGCTACACATGAAAAGGAGTGGAAATGTACCAACACTCTTGCATCTTTAAATTTGGGTGAGCTTCCTTGTGTTGTCACAGTAATAGTGAAAATGCAATGATCATTGTCTTTCTCAAACTATGCAGCAGTTGTGCAGTTTTTTTTTAAAAGGTATTCATATTAACATGTTAAACCATGAACTTTAAATTTGCTATCATCATTTTGTCAAATGACTGTAAGGCTATACGTTTTACTAGCATAATTTCTGGGAATGTTAACCTAGTCAGCAAATATCGCATCTATGCTGTAGACCGGCACAACTCAATCTTTATATGAACGCACAAGAAGAAGACTAGCATAGTTTTCTCAACTTCAACTATGAGCTTTATGTTTGTTAGCATCATTTTGATAAGTTAACCTTTTGAGTCCCAGAGGGTTTAGCATGACAGGCCGAAGTGGTAGTCAAAAGAGACTAAAATCAGCGCATCATGGGTTCATCGGGCTTCTAGGCAGTAACCTATGAAATGTATGATGAGTTCCTTGGGGCTCAAAGAGTTAAACCATAAGCTATCAATTTACTAGCAAGATGGATTTATATATTAACATTGTTTGCACCAGAAACCATGACATGGGAACCTCTTGCCATGGAGGTGTTTGAGGATGCCCTACCCAGGGCCAGAGCTGGACACTGTGCGGTGGCTATTAATACCAGACTGTACATATGGAGTGGCAGAGATGGCTACAGGAAAGCTTGGAACAATCAGGTTTGTTTGGGAGGGGGAGAATGGTAACATTTGTAAAGCTATATTCTGTAGAATGCCCCTTTTCTTACAGATCAGCATAATTGGCATAGCATTCATAACTGCATATTCATTGCATTCTATTTTAGCCTCATTGTATATTTTTGTAAGCCAGCTTGTAGCATCATTACTACTTGATAGCACTTCTCCAGCCACCATGCCATCAGTATCTGGTATTGTGTGAAGGCTTTAGATTGTTATTATTTTTACTTTTACACTAGTTCTTTTGCTTTTCCTCTCCAAATAGGACACACCAGGTCATCTCCAGCAGGCATACCAATGTATGCTGAATCCTTTAAAGACATCTTTGCAAGAAGTTGTTTAGAAACTTAGAAATCTGAGGCATAAATTATCGAACTATTTCTGAATCTGGAGAGGATTGGGAACTTTGTCCCAGTTAGTATAATGTAGCGTGAAGCAGACTCATTTCCTTGAGTTGATATGTCAATAATCTTTACCAAGTTTTGCTTTCTTTGATTATTTGATTATAAGGTTATAGTTATGACTTTATTTCCATCCAGCTGTGATAATTTAAATTTGTTTCTAGATCCAAAGTTTTAGTCTACCAGATGATGCTCAATGTGTTATATAATTATTATGTACCTTGGTAGGTGGACGGTGGTGCAGGCAAAATTTGTTGCTCCACAGTCATCTATTTCACGTCTTCTTGATAATTTCAGCTGATGCTGAATTCCGACTTGGGGCTGTGTGACTTAGTAGAGGTTAGTGAATGCGTTTTACAATTTCATGATCCTCGAGTACTAAGGTTCGATTTCTTTTTTTTCTTTTTTTTTTTAACCCATCGTGGCTCCTGACAGTGGAGTGGGAGTCCGACCGTAGGAAAGATTATTTCCTCAGGGTATAATTTTTCCAGTGGCAGTAGTGGGTTCACTGTAGCCGATCTTCCTTGTGGAAATGATAGTTTAAAAAAATATACTTCCCTGGCAATGAATCGGCATTTCCTGCCTCTTGACCTCTGTCTATACTGCTCATCTTTGTTTGTTCTCTAGATCTTATTTTTTCACATCATCATCATCATGCGCCTTGCTAGATGGCTTTGGTGCTCATGCTTTTTTGTCGGTCATGGTCCTTAATGATCTGTATCAGTTTTGTTTATGGCATGTGGTTTTAGACCCATCCAGCATCATTTCTCTCGGTCTGCTTCTGTCTTAACTACTGCTAACTATTCTAGCAACATGATGTTCTCTAGTTACTCTCTTTTGATTACCTGAGCAAACCCAACACAGCAACTTTCTTATAGTTGCTTACATCTGCTACTTTTATCGGCTTTGTCCAGGTGAAGCTTATATACTTGGCTTCCTGTGGGAGATAGAAGTAGTCTTTAACCAAGCAAATCTCCCAGCAGTTTTTTAATAATAATAATAATAAAAGTGACCCTCCTGGAGTACACCCTGCAAAATTATCACCTCTTGACTCGAGCAGTGAGCCCTATTCAAATGGAAATCCAACATAAGAAAATCTCAGAAACACTATTCAATCACATAACACAGTTATGATGTGGGGCACTGTCGTTATGAAAAAAACTTGCTACCTAGTGCGGGTGGTTAAAAGCCATATACAATGTTTGCTGTCAGCAGGGTTAGAATCTGGGAGGGAAGATCTTAATGTATTTCTAGTTCATTGCCTTAACCATTCGACTTACAGCAACAGAAATGTCTAATATTTTATTATGAGGTTTAGTCAGCTTAGATGCACAATCACACCTCATTAGAGATTTGTAACCCATAATATTTTACTTGTGTGTAGCAACGCTAAATAGACCTCACAGTTCTACATTATCCCCCAGGATAAAAACTATGCTGGTGAGAGTCGGTGATCAGCAAAGCAGCATAGTTTTTTTCATCTGTTTATTTAAGCATGGGGATCTGAATGCCATATTATTCATGTATGGGTCATTTAATTATTTTTATGAATTCACAGGTTTGCTTTAAAGATCTGTGGTTTCTCGAGACTGGTGAGTAAATTTGGAATTTGTGTGGCTTTAATTGATTTCTACTCAGGTACTTCGGTACCCACTCTTGAAATTATGTGTGTATGTGTATATATATATATATATATATATATATATATATATATCTATATATATATATATACAAATATATATATATATGTATATGTGTATATATATGTATATATATATGTATATATATATGTATATGTGTATATATATGTATATATATATGTATATATATATGTATATATGTATATATATATATATATATATATAATATATATATAATATGTATATATCATATGTATGTATATATATATGTATATATATGTATGTAATATATATGATGTATATTTGTATGTATATATGTATGTATATATATATATATGTATTTGTATATATATACATTATATGTATGTATATATATGTATGGATATATATCCCCCAACAAGCATGTATCTATAGGTATGTCGATATATATGGGGGACTATTCTATATATAGTATAGTGTGTATATATATATATGTGTATATAGAACAATAATGTGTATATATATGTATGTATATATGTGTATATATATGTGTATATATGTGTATATATGTGTGTATATATGTATATATATGTGTATATATATATAATAGCCAAAGTCCAGATGGACAAACAACCACCAGACTTTCCAATAAAGCCTACAGTGAGATATATATATATATATATATATATGCAAATGTTTATTTGTGTGGCTTAGAGGATAGTGAATATGGTTAACAATTTCATGATGCTCAAGTACTAGGGTTCCTTTCCCGTGGTGGCCAGCAAAAAAAAACATATTTTAATATTACTCGTCATTTCCGGACTAAGTCACACCGTGTAAGGGCTTGTGGCCTTCCCACCTAAATATTCCCAAAGATAACAGTGGTACACCAGTCTCTAATTAGGTTTGTGTTAATTTCATCACTGCCGCATGTGCCAGGACACATACCCATTTATCTCGATATCTTCCCCTTGCTCTTATTCCTTGAAATTTGACTTATGCAATAAAGTTTAGCTAATCATCTTTATGTGCTCCTTTATGTGTGTGATAGTCGGCGTCTGTGGCTTAGGTGTTGTGAACTCGCTTTGTAATGTCGGGGTGCGGGTTTCGATACCTCCTGCGGACGGTTTGTCTTGTGATGGTTTCGATCGTGGTACCAATAGTCGACCGTCCAGAAAGCAGTGACAAACTACTGGACGTAAATTTGCCTAGAAAAACCACAACAGCCGGCTGGGGTAAGTCAACGTGCTGTAAAGGAGAACACGAATTTGCTCGGTGGTTCGTCCCGGAAATGCCGGGTTCGATCCCGGCTGCGGGCCATGCGCCTTGCGTTGGTTTCAACAGTGGTATCGAGAAAGCTGACCGTCCAGTAAGCAATGGCAAACTACTGGTAAATTTGCCTACAAAAACCACACAACAGCCAGGGGCTGTTGGGGTTGGTTCTGCAACGTCCTGTAAAGGATACGCAACTAACCATGTGTGTGATATGGTAAGGATTCATGTTTACAGGTTATATCTATGTTTTCTCTAATATTCATCTCTTTGTGGGTGTTCTGTGGTCCCTTTAAGGGCGGGGCGGTGTCTAGTTGGGGGTGCTTCCTTTGAAATAAAAGTACCTCTGCCTAGGAGGCGAGGAACCAACATTCTGCATACAAACAAGCCAGACCTGTATAATGGATGTGCACACAAAACTCAAGTTCTAGAACATGACCATAGTCCCTAAAGTAGTGAAAAGAGCCAGAACTTTCCACAGGAGTTAACTGCTGGTGGACGCGAAGGAGAAGAAGATTATCATTAGCATATTTCCCATTTCTAATGTTGCCTGGTTTTGATTTGTCATCCCCAGAAAAACCACCAGCTCCCTCCAGGGTCCAGCTGGTGCGAGCCAGCACAAACACATTGGAGGTCTCCTGGGGGTCGGTACCAACTGCTGATGCTTACCTGCTGCAGTTGCAGAAGTATGATCTGCCACCCACAACTACCACGGCCGGCAGCACTACTGTGGCCACACCTACCACAGCTGTAGCAGCACCTGCAACACCCCCCATGGCTGCGGCACCAGTGATCACCACTGCTCCAGTCACACCTGTGATGGCAGTCACCCAGACTAGACCTCAGATCCAGTTTGCCACTCAGCAGGGAGGTATTATCCGCACACCAACAGCAGGTAAGCGTGGATACAATGCTTTTCTTGAGATTCTGTATCGCTGGGCTGTGCTCAAAGTCACCCAAGTACTAATCCTATTTCGAGAAAATCAAATTTTAACATTGAGACCAGATCAAAATTGTATAATGTAAAACAAATATTACTTGTTGACCTTTATGGCATATGAATTCACATTTGTACTTTTTTAAAGGTGACAAATAATAGTTCTGAAAATGCACTTGGGTGAAAATAGCCAAAATAGCACTTAAGTGGCTTTGGCACAATGCCAGCAATGTATACAAAAGCTGTATATATTTTCTTTCCTCAGTTCTCACTGGTGATATTTTCCTTTAAGCATTGTTAAAGGCTTAGTCGCTTCTAATTGCCTTATGCTGCTTTTTTATAACTATGTAACAGATATAAACATGCTAAGCGCTAAAATTTGCCTATGTATATTTTCATGATCTTTTCTTCAGTAGAGAGATTATTTATGTAAATTTAATCACATTTCAAGTGAATATAACTGAGAAATAAACACTTTTAGTACCTGGCATATATGATTTAGCCAGTTTTCATTTAAAATGTTTTTAAATTTAAATGATATATACTTCTGACTTTTGTTTGCGGGAGGAGTTAAATTAATATAAGAGTGGTGTGGTTTAGTTGTAACAACTTAATGTTTTCGTGGGGAGCTGAAAATAAATTGTTTGGGGGAAAAGAATAAGCCAGCTGCCCCCTTGCAAGCCTGTCATATGAGTCGGCTGATTAGGGATGTCGCATTCAAAGTTGGAGTACATCCATGTGAGAGGTGTGGAACCAGCAGACTGCATACAGATAAGCCAGATCTGTAAAATGGATGCGCACGCAAAACTCAGGTTCTTGAATAGGCCCAGAATCCATAAGTGGGCGACCAGCCGGGGGACGCAAAAAAAAATAAGAAAAATTTAACGCATGTAGAATCCAACAAACACATTTTACTTGTCAAAGGATGAGTGAGGTTCATAATGTTAATTCTACACAGATGGTGATGAGAACTGAGATTATTTCTGTGAATGTCATTACATTTAAATAGAGAATAAACTCTAATTTTTTCCTCTTTGGTTCTAGTCCATGAGATATTAATCTTACAGACTGCTGTCTTGGAAAGGGGGGGGGGGGGGGGTAAAAAATGACAAAGATAAATTGTGTGTTTTCAGAATAGTAAAGTCAGATAAATTCAAGTTAAGTTGAGAAGTGTTGAGGAGTACAAAATAGAATGTAAAATTGTGTGAGGAAGATGGTTGTGGTGAAGAAAAGTGATATAAATAATAGCCTTTACACTGTTGCTTTAGTTGATTATTAAAGACTGCAGGTCTTTAAAAAAAATAATTGCATAATTAAATTAAAATTCCCCTAAAATATGAAACTGCTGTTTGCTATGGTTTAGTTTACAGAGTTGATGCTTATCTATTACAGTGCTGCACACATTTATAAATCTTTGTAGCACATGCATACTTCTTAATGTACAGAACTTTTGCATTGATTTGGTTCAATTCCAAAACCAGCTATACCACTTACTATACAAATTTCTCAGGCCTGCCCATCCGCTCAGTGGCCAGTGTGGTGTCACCTCTGACCCCTGGTCACTCACCACAAACCATCAGAGGTAGAAGTATGTCCTTACAAATATTTTGCTATTTATTTTGCAGATGGCATGTTCTGTTTTTGCACAAATTTGGTTAAATCTTTAGCGTTGGACAAAATACCCCAGATTGTTTAAAATGTGTATTAACTTTCTTTTATCTTAGATAACTGCAAAAGTTTGCACTTTTTTAAGTGTTTCTGTTATGCAGTTTTTTTTTGGGCAATAGCTAATTTTTTTTTTTTTTTTGGGGGGGGGGGGGGGGGGGGGGGGGGGGGGGGGGGGGGGGGGGGTTATTTCTTCATTGTTTATGTTGCCTGTATGTATGATAAGGGGGTTCTTTATTACAAAAATCCTTACACTGTTCCTTTAAAATAAATTTGTTGTAGGCTTGCTGTTCAGTGTACAGATAAATCGCATGACATCACCTTTAAGCAAACACAAATTTAGAAATGAAAGAAGTGCATTAAATCCAGAAAAACATTTACATTTTTTCATTTGCTTTTTTTTTTTTTTTTACAGTAAGAAGCAGTGAGTTAATAATCTGTTTAAATCCCTATTAATTACTGTATCATGGGGACTAATAGATTGCAATGGTTGGGGCGTATAGAGAGGATGGTAGATAGCAGAGTCAGAAACTGCATGCACAAAAGAGTTGTATGGGATTAGACTGTAAGACAGACCAGGAAGACTGATGGGAGAATATACAAGCTGACTTACAGAGACAGACAGTCGTCAGCTGGGAAAAAAAAGGCCAGTCAACGATATAATTGGAAAGCCGGGGCAATCAGCAGTAACTAACCTCAAGGACTTGAAATGCTGAAAAAAGAAGCAGCAGTGAAGGGGGGGGGGGGGGACTTGTGCAGATGGATGAAGTGGTTTGCAGTGTTGGATCTCAGCGGACTTTTTAAAGTGCAGATATATTATTCAGTGACTCACTGATTGTTTTATCTGTGACTGTTGACTCTGAGGTCACTGCTGAGTATGTCTGGTCTAGCTGCCAACAAATTATACACAGACACTTGTTAGAGTGACATGCGTGCATTATCTTAATGGACCCCCCTCTGCTCGAGATAGTTTCTGAAAGTTTGTCACAAATTAAGGGTTTCCATATGAAGAAGGCTCACCTGCTATTGCAGAGTTGAGTAAGTAATTATTTTTACTTTTATTTGAATTTCCCATTCTGTATTTCTGAAGGAACAGCCCCTTTCCTGAAAATAACTGCAGTGATCATTTAACAAATTTTTTTTAAATTGCTTCTTGTAGTCTCTGCGAACTTGTGTTTTAAAGACAAATATTGTTTCTAAGCTTGTACATGTCTTTGTGAGTATTATTGGTGTAACTTAGTTGTGTTCACTTGTATTGAAGTGAATTATTTCAAGGATGTTTGAGAATGGCTGTGAATAAAACCCTAAGAGATTGGGTAAGAAACGCCGTGATCATAAGAACTCTTGACAGTTTATTGAGAAACAAAGAATGAAATGGTTTGGTCATCTAATGAGAATGAAAACAATGCCAGCAGCAAGAGGGTACAACCTGAAAATCGAAACATCAAGAGGCAGGGGAAGACCCAGAAGAAGATGGATTTAAGGAGTCACTGACACCTTGAGACTGCATAATATCAAGCGACTGAGCCCACCCTAGCTCGGCTGCCAATCGTATGATGAAATGCAACGTCTGGCGGCAAAATCAGATATTGACAAGAGAAACAGATTTCAGTGAAAAATGCCAACAAGAAATGCAATATTTCTGTCCCACCTCTTGATATTCTCCCATTTAGACATTGCCTACTTCTTGCTCATTTGCCTTCAACTTTACTCCTCACTTTAGTTTTATGTGAGTTTTTATTTATTGTGTGTGTGTGTATGGCCAAAATATTTCACTAGACTCTTGGGCGTTGTATCTTAAATAGTGACAGTTTATGGCGCTACTGTTTATTTTTAGCTTATTTTTAGGTGCTCTCAATTTAAATGAAGTCTTTGCAATTAATTGTGTACTGTGTTTTTAAAAATTCCTTTTTTTTTTTTAAAATGTTTAGCTTGTTTGACTTGCCAAGCTTATGATATTTCTTTATGTCCGTACATGTAGTGTAGTACATTGTGTCCATGTGTGGCGTGTTGTTAGTTATTTAATTATTCATTGGTGTTCAGATGACGTCTAACCAATAATGGGATTGTTTATAAGCTGCTGATTTATACATTGCTCATAACAATTCTTGATTGTCTCACTCTTGAATGTTATATGACTGCATGTGTGACTTTATTGGGTCTCTGAAATTTGGCGTTGTCGGTAAAAATTTGTGATCCAACATACCATGATCGAAACCCACTGCTGGCTGCGTGAGTTTTTATCATGGTGTCGGGCATCGTAGGTCGGCCCAGCCTAAAGTGGGTACCAGGATGGCTGGCCTGAGGAAGTAAAGATGGCCGGCGTAATACTGACCACAATACTCACTTAGTGCCAATTGGTCTGTAAAAATCTGTGATGCTCTTCCTATATGCCCAATGCTCCTAAGGCGTAACAAGGGTACTTTAAATTTTTTTAAATAATATTTTTGGAGTATTTATGGGGAAACCGTTACTGATGGATTCATAGGGAGAGAAATCAGTGGATTGCTTGGGGGGGGGGGGAGGCATTGGCAACCTTTTTTTTTGCTACTGCAAAGCATGCAGCTCACTGCTTGTCCTCCCTTTTTTTTTAACTTCACTCTCTAGTTCCCTTCTTATGTGTTTTTTGGCTTGCTTTTATTTTGTTCCCCTGTGGGTTCCAGTGTAAAGCCCTTCTAGTTCACTGGAATTTGTTTAGTACTGTTCTGTCCTCAAAACTCTACATAAGTGCTTCTATCATACCATTTTATTTCCTTTATTCTGTGCAGGCACCACCTATGAATGTTGTTAATTTTTTTAGTAATTGTTTTAATTTTCTGCTCCATACAGAAGTACTGCTATTTTTTTAAATTTTAATATCCATCTCTTCCCCCCCCCCCCCCCCCCTACATTACTCTCCACACAGGTGTATGACTCCACATATTACTGTTAGATTTTACCAAGAGATACTGAATTATTGTTTGCTCTCTTTATTCCCATTAACTTTGTCTTTCCCATATGAATTTTTAGACCTAATTATTTTGCTCTTATAAAAAAATTTTAATTTAACTTAAATCTGAATTTATGAGTGGTATAGAAAAATGTCATCAACGAAATTCAGGTCATTAAGCTGTTTTGTAGGGATCCACTGAATTTCATTCCAGGTGATAGCTGTTGCTGTTATCATAATTCAGTCTGTTTCTAATTTTTTTTTTTTTAAATTATAAAGGTGACAAAGGGCATCACTGTCACAGGCTTATCTTTTTTTTTTCAGCTGTCACACTTATCGTTATTTCAAATGTGTCGGTTAGCTTTCCCCCATGAACAGGAGTTTCAGGTAGTAGAAATTGCAAAGTACAAAGTGAGAAAGCCTGAAATCATTAACTACTTGCTCATTCACTTGTTTCTGGGGAGTCATTTTGTTAGGTGCTGTTAGTGATGTTACAATATTCTTAAAATTAAACATTGATTGCACAGTGCTGATATTTAATATTTTGCTTATAAGAGGGAAATCTAAAGTCCGTGTGTGTGTGTCATTTCACTCATAAATACCTCATCTGTTGCTTTTAACACAGCAGTGCATGTTTAATCTGATTTGCATCTAATTTGTGTGTATTATTCAATAGTCACAGCCACCCCTCGCATTCGAGCACCAATGACGGTTACTCCAGTCGCAAACACAATCCGCGTGGCCACACCTCAGATGCCAATCCTTCCGCAGGCTGTTCAGAGAGTCACCAGTGTTACTGCAACAGTAAGTATTTAATCTGTAGCCTCTCTCTCTCTCTCTCTCTCTCTCTCTCTCCTCTCTCTCTCTCTCTCTCTCTCTCTCTCCCCTCCCCCCCCCCTCCCCCTCCCCCCACCACCACTCACACACGCATAATATGCCAACATAAACTTAAAAATCATGAGCTTTAACTTATACATGGCCTCCACTTATGTCGTCACATAATGTAGGGACAGAATGTAAGATGGTTCTGTGCATCAGATTTTTAACCCTTTTTACACACGAATATTTTTTTCTCCTACGCAGAGAGAGAAAACTGAACCTTTTATAATCATATACTATGTTCTGCTTTTTATTTTTTTTTTTATGTGACTTTTCATATTGACTCAGTTTTGAATGGTGCCATGTTTATTCTGCCCTGTTCTGCATAATTTATTATTCAGATTGCTTATGCTGAAAAATCAAAAAATAAATTTAAATTATGAAATTGTGTGCTATTTGTCAGACTGCAGGCAACATGTCAGGAATAGCTGCTCTTGCCGCAGCAGCAGCTGCAACCCAGAAGATTCCGGGGACTCCAGGCAGTGTAACAACCACACCTGCATCTGGCATCAAAGTTGTGACGCCCACAATAGTTACTCCTGGAGGTGTCAAGGTCACTCCTGTAACTGGAAAGCTTCCGGGTAAATTATGCATGTTTAGTGTGTTGTAACAGCTTTTTAGAAGTGGACGGAACAATTAGAACTTTCTGCCAGCTTTTTAGAAGTGGACGGACAATTAGAACTTTCTGCCAGCTTTTTAGAAGTGGAAGGACAACAAGGACTTTCTGTCAGCTTTTTAGAAGGGGAAGGACAACTAGGACTTTCTGCCAGCTTTTTAGAAGTGGACGGACAATTAGAACTTTCTGCCAGCTTTTTAGAAGTGGACGGACAATTAGAACTTTCTGCCAGCTTTTTAGAAGTGGACGGACAATTAGAACTTTCTGCCAGCTTTTTAGAAGTGGACGAACAACTAGGACTTTCTGCCAGCTTTTTAGAAGTGATGGACAATTAGAACTTTCTGCCAGCTTTTTAGAAGTGGATGGACAATTAGAACTTTCTGCCAGCTTTTTAGAAGTGGATGGACAATTAGAACTTTCTGCCAGCTTTTTAGAAGTGGAAGGACAATTAGAACTTTCTGCAAGCTTTTTAGAGGTGGACGGACAATTAGAACTTTCTGCCAGCTTTTTAGAAGTGGATGGACAATTAGAACTTTCTGCCAGCATTTTAGAAGTGGGCGGACAATTAGAACTTTCTGCCAGAGTTTGCTGCCTGTGAATGCCATGAGCTTTATTCTAAGTAATAGATAAATTAAGATGGTCTGTTCTCTTTTTTCCCTGCTTTGTTATGTAAACTGTTCTGAACATTATTTGGTGCCAGTTATGTGAGTCCCAGAGCAAAATTTGTTACAAAAATTAATCTCACTGTTGCTGGAAACTGAACTGCAACCTTGAATTAAGTAAACACAATAACATCATTGCCACCATGGATTTCTTAAATATTGTTTTACTTTCTTAGACTGCTGGTCATTCATTTTTTTATATCATCCCTCTTATGCAGCTGTCGTAACTGTTGTTCTCCTGCCTTCCACTTTTTTTCCAGTATGGATTTCAAAAGAGGGTTGTATCTTTTGATATTGCTGAAAAATGGCTTGTACCCAAGATGTGAACATATGACTGTCTCATTTTCTCCCTATCATTTATCCCCTTTTTGTCCCATTTTTTAGAATTCACCATTTAGTATTTTTGCTTCTGTGAAGTACGAACCGTTCTTCTTATCCAAATCTTCACTTGCTCAGTTTAATTTTCAACAGATAATATTTAGTTAAAAATGCCTATTGTGTCAGCCAAAAAGATCAAATACCGCATCTATGCTTTGAACAGCTACAACACAGTCATGTCCTTATGTGAATGAGGAAGAATAACTTTCTATCTGCTCGTTCATTGTCCAGGTTCCTCTATCATAAATTATGGTTGAGTATTCACACAGTCACACAATTTTAAAACAATGAACCCATTTTGATGTTCCTCACAGCTGGCACAACCATAACTCCAGGAACACAGACAGTGCGTGTAGCACCATCAGGTGCTACCATCTTGAAGGCATCTGGCTCTGGTACAAGCATCGGAGGCAAGCAGATCATCACAGTTCACAAAGCTGGCAACAGTGGGACTAGCCAATCACAGATTGTCACACTTGTCAAGACCACACAAGGCATGACTATGGCTAGCGTAAGTCCACATGGGGTTCTTCTATTGTGCGTCTTAACTCATTCAGTTCCAGTCAACTCACCATGCGTTTATTGCTTACCCTATACGTGAAATGTCTTTTCCTAACATTTTACTACCTAAGTAGTTATAATAACCTGTAGTAATCTAAATGTTACTTTAACCCTTTTAGTGCCTAATTGTGACTTGTTTAACCCCTCTGGATCTAAACAACTATTAATGTATGTAATAAATACTTAGGAATCAACGAGTTACGTGATACCTGCCTGGTACTTGAAGAGTTAATACTCTTATATCACTGCATTTTCTTTTGGGCTGTTTCTTCAAGTACAGAGCAGGTAGTCTTAACTCAGGTACACATGTAGAATTGTAAACCTTGTTAACTTTTTTCATCAAGTACAGAGCAGGTAGTCTTAACTCAGGTACACATGTAGAATTGTAAACCTTGTTAACTTTTTTCATCAAGTACAGAGCAGGTAGTCTTAACTCAGGTACACATGTAGAATTATTACAGTAAACCTTGTTAACTTTTTTCAAAGACAGAATACATCTGCCAGATAGGCAGGAAGCCAGCTGTCGGCATACAAATAAGTGAGATCTTTCAAACAGATGTGCAGTCAGCAGGTTCTGGAACAAGAACAAAGTCCAGAGTTGGATGTACAACTAGAACTTTCTGCTTCAGTTTACAGCTGGTGCATGTGAAGAACAAGAAAGAAGAACCTCTGTAACATAAGTAGAACCTCATTAACATAAACAAGTAGAACCTCGTTAAGATAAACAAGAAGAACCTCTGTAACATAAACATGCTCAAAGGATTGTTTATGAACCGTTTTTTTTTAAGTTTGTTTGTGTTAACATGGTTCTTTTTCTTCTTTTTTTTTGTTCTCAACGTTCACCTGCTGTAAACTTAAAATGAACACTTAATTAAATAGGCCTTAATTTTGGTCAAGCGGTGGCCTACTAAGTCCCCAGTTCGCAAACATTTTTTAACACACACTCTTTATTTTTTTTCCAATTAATTCCTTGGTATTCATGTTAATGAGGTTTTAATGTATGTGTATCTGATAGTATGTGCATCTAACTTGTGCCTGAGAAAAATAAACACATACACAGGCTAACATATTACGTAATTTTGGCATGGTTTTGTATTTTTTTATATGTATATATAATTGTCTTCCTTTTTGTATTTATTTGTTCCTTGTGTGGGTTTCTAGACCCCATTTAGTTTGGGGAAAAATAGACCTACTACCCCCCTAACAAGTTCTAAGCTGGTTGCGTATCCTTTACAGATCATTGCAGACCAACCCCAGCATTGTCTGTTGCAGTTTTTCTAGGCAAACTTACGTCCATTAGTTTGTTTTAGTTAGCTTTCTTGACGGTCGGCTTCTCAAATCCAGCGCAAGGCCTGCAGTTGGGATAAAACCTGGCACCCTGCGAAGCTCCTGCGCAATGCCTAAGCCACAGACGGTGATCCTCCTAACAAGCAGTGTGATAAAAGTTGACTCATTAAGGCTGTATTCTTTGAAGTCAGAGGGCATCAGCCTGAGAGGCGGGAAACCAAGCAAGACTAAAGTTCTGATGTCGGTTGAAAAAAATCAGAACTGGTCCGCCAAAGTTTACAGCTGGTGGATGCAAAGGAAGGGATATTAATTAATTCCTTCTTTGTGTGTCATCGTAACCCAGAGTATCTGCAGTATTTTATGTCCATATTTATGCTGGTTAACCCTCTTGGGTTTTTTGGGGGTTTTTTTGGGGAAGAAAATCTGAATCCACTACTGTTATTTCTAAGCTCATTGCAGTATTTAAAACGAGTAAAGTATTTCAGATTCTGATACATGTTGTTTATTAGCCAGTTGGTTTGATGTGCAGATCTTGTTTCTCCTTCTTGATCTTTGGTATTTTATGGATTGTTTCTTAACATTTAACTTACAAAGCGTCGGTTTTATCTTAAGAAATTACAGAACAGCCCATGTCTCACAGCTGTTAACACATAAAAAATGTGTGTTCTTAAAACTGTCCCTGTTATACTGCCACAGCTGTCATTCTAACATCACTATTAATGAGAGATTTTTCTGCAGCCTAAAAATCCCCTGCCGCAGGGAGCAACGATTGTCAAGCTGGTGACTACTCAAGCAGGGGGCATTAACAAACCAGCTACTGTACTGAGTACACAGCACAACTCAGGGCAGACACCCACTATCTTGGGAATCAGCAGTGTTCAGCCCAGTGTAAGTGCCTTGTCTTGTTTTCTTTTATTTATCTGCAGTGGATTGTTAGTGTTGCAGTCTGTCTTACCTTTTAGTTTAAATATGCAGATAGGTATAATTTGTACAGATCATTGTTTTCTTCTTCTTCATTTGTCGATTTGTGAGTGCTTAATCTCACCAACACTGGTGGTGGCATGAGATAGATGCTGTTGTCCTATATATTTTCTGGATATACTTAAAGTTAGTCTCCATCCAGAACCAACAATTTTAAAAAATATATTCCAGAAGTTGAAAGTGTCATTATTTAGAATGCACTGTTTAAGGTTTAGTATTGCTGAATTGCATATTTCAGATTTGTAGCATAGTTTTTTTTTTTTTGAATTTTTTTTTTTTTTTTTTAAAGTAATTAAAGTTTTATCAAACATCATTCGTCTGAGCTATTCTTCGGAGCTGCAAGTGTTATAAATTAGAATGTCCGTGTTTAAAGTTTAGTATTTAATTAGCACATATGTCAGATGTGTGGCATATTTATATTATAAAGGTTTACAAAAAAAAAGTAATTTAAAAAAAATGTCAGTAGGGTAGTGTTTATGTATTTTTTTTTTTTAGGTGATCTTTTTGTTTACCAGCTGCAGACTCTGGTGGAAATTTCTGTTTGTTTGTCCACCTGTGGACTTAAGTCTTGTTCCAGAACCTGAGTGTTGCTTGTACATCAGTTTTACAGATCTGACTGATTTGTGTGCACACTATTGGTTCCTTGCCTCTCGGGCAGATGCACTGTCCCTTTGAAGAAAGCTGCCATTTAGTCGACACTTGTGACATGCTTGATGGGCAGGCAATGGTCTGTTCTTGTTTTTCACACAGTGGGGCCCCAGAACCCCTACTGGGAGGTCACTGTTTAGGGATTAGTATTACTTAATTACATTTTTCAAATTTGTATCATAAAGATTAAAAATTAAAGAAATTTTGTAATTTCTCAGAATGTTAGCAATATTCATTCAGCTAAGCAATTCTCCACAGCAGCAGATGACACCAGGCCAGAAGTCCATGTCTACCATGATCAGAACCATCCCAACATCCATCCTGACCATGGCTAAAGCTGGACAGCCGAATGTCTCTGGGGTGACAACTACTCAGGTCGGCACCAAGACTATTGTGATTGCAGCACCCAAAGGCAGCACTAGCACTTTAAACCAGCCAACCAAGATCATTACAAGTGTTCCAAAATTGGCCGGCCAGTCAGGCAACACACAGTTCATCGTTGTTAGCCCACAAAGTGTTGCAGGAGCTGTGGCAGCAGGTAAGCATGTTTGTGTTGTATATATGAGCAATTGTTTTTAAATTCTTTTATTTATATATATATATATATATATATATATATATTATATATATATATATATATATATATATATATATATATATATATATATATATATATATATATATATATATATATATATATATATATATATATAAAAAATACAGCATCATCATCATCATGTTGACTGCCAACTGGCGTAGGCGCTCATGTGTCTTCACAGATCACGATCTCTGGTTAAGAATACATACACACACACACATATATGTGTGTGTGTGTGTATATATATATATATATATATATATATATATATATATATATATATATATATATATATTTATATATATATGTGTGTGTGTGTGTGAGCATAGGTTAAAAATATACGTCTATGGTTAAACATCAGCGAGGAAATCAGAATAAACATTTTTGAAGCATACATCTCTGTAGCAAAGTATGGATGTGAGCCATGGATTATTGAACAGTCCCTAAAGAAGAAAATAGGACCTTTTAAGCTGAAATGCGATAGAAAGATTCTCATAATAACATGGACAAAGAAGAGAAGAAATACTAACTTCATAATAACATGGACAAAGAAGAGAAGAAATACTAACTTCATAAAAGATCTGTACATTGAAAAAGATTGGCCAGTGAACATCTTGTCTCGGAAACTGAAAGTTGGCTGTATCAAGCGCCACAGCTGATCGGAAACATAATGGCAGATCGCAAGGTACCAGGAAATAGGGTCATGGGGTCAGCCAGCACAAAGATGGGCACAGAATATAAAAGACACATCGGGTAAGAAAGTCCAGATTGTGACCGGTACCATCAGTATTGGAACTCTGCGCTGGCTGCTGAAGATAAGGACGAAGGATGCATGGGAATGCCCTGAGTGCTGTGATGTCAATTCTTGACTTAACTAAGGTGAAAAGATAGGACATGGGGCAAGCTATGCACCGTGGCCAAGGATATAATTATTGGCATGATTTGGTTGGGGACTTATGTTCCATTTTGGGTAAGAAAGTGCACTACTCAGGAAAGATGGTGAGAGACTTGTTTCTTTCAGGCAGGTTGTGATGAGAGTGACGGAATGGAATATTACTTGCAAGATGGTGTGCCAGTTCCCTTCCTCATAGACTTTCCTTCCTAGTAAAGTCTGCAAGCTATCCACCATCCTTTTTCATGAGGCTGGAATAACCCAAGAGCTGTACTGGTTAGAAAAAATAAATCTGCCTGTGCTGTAGGTGGGTTGAATCCGGACCGTTCTCTTGGCAGGCCTCAACAATGCCCACTGTTGGTGTGACACAAGCATGTAAAGTGTGTCGTTTTGGGCCTATGACAAATGTGACCTCACAGCCCTGACTGATTTTCAGTGGATGCATCTGTAGTCGTGGTCTGTCAGTGTTTTCTTTCATCGACCAACTGTGTAATTGTGGCCCTATTACAGCCTGTTAGTGTCCAGGATTTCTTTTGTCTGCATTGCCACTTGCCTCTATATCTCCTTTGGAGAGTTTCGTTCTGCCTCCATTCACAAATGTCCCGTTGATGCTGTTTGTTTTAGTACCTCACTGGTTGTAGGCATGTCCCACTCAGCCCCCCCCCCCCTCCCCTCACTTGCAGAAATCACTCAAATCCAAACTGAAGCATCCGTATTGCCACTTGAACATTCATTGTCTTTAACTAGCTGTTCATAAAAAGCTTCAAATTATCTCCCTTGTCCATCATGGGTATGTCATCATCACTTAGCAGATTCTTCGCAGAAAGTTCCTCTCATCTGCCTGAAAGAAACTGTCTCCTGCCAGCTGTCCTGCTTCAAGCTTTTTCATATTCAAGGAGCCACTTATATCCTGTGCTCATCTTTGTGTTATTTTGCCCCTGCCCCTCCTTCCAGGTACCATCGTGATTAGGTATCCTCTGTAATTCCTTTACAGCAAAGTTTTATCAGATAATATTCACTAGTAACTTTTTAAAAAGCCTTTAATTTTTAGAGTGAAAAAGAAATGCAATCTTTTCAGCAGGAGCTAAATCATCATCAATAACAACACTAGCATCAGGAGGAAACATCATTTCACAGACAGGCAAACCAGTCATTACAGTACTCTCTGGAGGTGAGCTTTCTTCTTTATGCTGTAAATACAGATAATAATTCACTGGTTGTGTGAATGTAACATATTGGGTGTGTCTGTGTCTATATATATATTTATATATATATATACACATACACACACACATATATATATATACACACAGTCACAATATTGTAAGGAGCGTAACCTATTTCCTTGCTTAGTACAACATTCTAGAAGAAAGACCCGCTGCCCCTTTAACAAACATGTCGTAAAAGTCAACTAATTGGGAGCTTCCTTCTTTCGAGGTCGGAGTTCATCTGCCTGAGAGGCAAGGAACCAACAGTCTATATAGATTAGTCAGATCTGTTTTTTTTTTTTTAAATGTATGCGCTTGCAACATTCATGTTCTGAAACAAGATTAAAATGCAGAGGTGGACAAACAGCCAGAACTTCCCGTCAGAGTTGGCAGCCTGTGAGCGCGAAGAAAAATAAGAATTTGACATGTTAATTTTTTACCTTGTTTAACACATTGACTATTTCAAAATAAGTTCCAATTTAGTTTGCATTGTGTGTTCCTTTATGGGTAAAATGTTTACCACAGAAGCAGAATTCTATTCAAATTATGTCCTGTTGTTTGTGTCCAGAAAGTAAATGATTGGTACTCTTATTTACAGCATCTCATGCAGTATCAGCAGCTAGCGGCCAGACTGTCAATGCCCCTACCATGCGTGTGGTCAGCGGTAATGCCTCCACAATCTCCCTTATTGCCCAGGCAGCCAGCGAAGCATCAGGAGTCACATCTACTCTCGGAGGTCGTCAGATAGTCACTGTCCCTGCAGGCCAAGCTGGGCTGGCAGGAGCTAAGGGCCCTGTGCAGATCACCATCACCCCTGCAAACCGGGCAGGCATCAGCACCATAACCCTGCCTTCCAATATCAGACAGGTGGCCAAGCCTGTGGTGAACTCTTCAGCAACTAATGGCACACAAGTTGTGAGACTCAGCGGAGCCACCGTAGTCTCAGTAAACCCACCAGCTTCAGCCACTGGAGACCAGGCAGCAATGATCAGCTCTGAGGCTCAGGCTGCCGCAGATGCTCTAGTTAATGAGGGTATGCTGGTTCAGCACAGCAGTGCTGGAGATGCTGATGCCTCACTGCAGCAGTTTGATGGAGCTTCAGACAGTGTCATTGAAGATGGCATCGTTGAAGACTTCAGTGGGTATGGACATGTTCTTTCTGGCTCTGATATGTTAATTGAAAGTGATGCTGAAGCTGGAGACTTTTTCTTCTGTTTGGGAGATCAGACTGAGTTCACAGGGTACGATGTGGATCGAGATGATGAGATGGGTAGTTTTGTGCTGCCACAGTTTGATGGTGCTGCTAGTGAAGATGAGGAAGGTGGAGGGGATGAGGAGCTGGAGTCTGATGCACACGATGGCCAGCCAGAGGAACATCCTGAAGAGTCGATGGCAGCGGAGCATGACCTGCCAGCTCAGGTGCAGTCACATCAGGCTGATGATTCTCATGATATGGGTGATGGCTTGCATGCTGACGGGAATCTAGAATCAGCACTCCTGGGACAGGTAAATACTTTTCTCATTTGCTAACATACCGTAAACTGCTGCATATAAGTTTTCAAACCCACAAATATTTCCAGAACTACAGGTCCACTTACACAGCAGGTATAAAATGCGTTCGGAAGGTGTTTATAATTTTCAGGTCAACTTGCACACCACAATTTAGATTGTTTTATAAAGGGAGAAACATTGGTCAGCTAATTTATACAAGTTGGCTCTTATGTTGTTCAAATATATATATATATATATTCTTTCTCTTCTCCCTCCCCCCCCCCCCCCCCCCCCCCCCCCCCCAGTGGTGTACTTGAAGCATAGGTTAGCTTTACTGAATACTTTTACAATAAACTAAGAATGTTGCATGCAGCAGTAAACCTTTCAGCCAGTAACTACAATAGAGAGAGGAAATGATCAGTTACTACAGTAACATATTCTTTTTCTTTTGCATTTGTCCTAACAGAGGGTTGTGTTTTAGCTAGTTTACATTTGGCTGCGATGCCTACACCTTTCGGTCTAACATATCCAATTTCAGCAAAACCTTCAAAACTCACAACTCGCCATGCCGTACAGAATGCGGGAGGGTCAGGTTCGAGTCCTCGGTAAAGTTGTATTTCTGTCTAGTGCATAAAATATGACCCCCCCTCCCCCACAAAAGTGTCAGGAGCCAGCCACCATGGTGTAGTGGCTAGATGCTTTCCTGCGGACCCAAAGGTCATGTGTTCAAGTTAGAAATGATCTTGGCTCCCGGGTGAACCCAGCCATAAATGGGAACACATAAAATACTGTGTAGTGAAAAAAAACTAGCGAGATGTTGACCAGATGGCCCGCCAAGTGCTGAGTGGTCTATAAAATACAGGTCTAGCCCTATGTGCCCATTACACCTGAAGGCCTTGAAAAGGGACTTTTTTTAACTGTTATATTAGTCTGTACATTTGTTCCAGGATCATGGGGATGGCCAGCAGATGACAGAGGCAGAGTTACAGCAGCATGCAGAGAGTGCTCTAGAAGCTCTTGCAGAGGCAGGGGAGGCATTGTCAGTCCAGGCAATGCTTGCTGGCCAGCCCATGGAAGAAGGGGTTAGCCTAGAGGGTGTGCTAGCTCATGCCGCAGCACTGGAGACCGCTTCCCACCAGGTGGGTGATGAGTGTCCGGCAGTGCCACAGCCCGGAGGGGAGGCTGATGAAGTCAAGCCAGATATTGCTGAAATGGCACATGCTGGTCAAGATGGTGCACTAGATGCTCACGATTCCAACTTGGAACCTAAAGAGGAACCTATGGATGTTGGCCTGGCAACTTTGGCTCAGACATTGGCAAATGCGGTCAATGGTGGCGGGGACGCTGGGGGTAAGATGATGTTTGTTTTGTTGTGGTATCCTTGTTGTTCAGCCATTCGTGAAAAGTTGGAATGACCAGAGCCATGATGGATGTAGTCAGGACCAGGCAGATAAAATAGTTTAGACACATACAAGACATGATGAAGGTCATCCCATTTCCCATGACTGCTGTTGTAGGATGGTAGTTAGACCTCATATACTGGGTTCTTAGCATTTTAGAGTAGTTTACCTGGGGTGTACAAGATGGGAGGATAACATCAGAGAAACTCTACAACAGCACGATGTGCCTATGGTCGAGGCAGCCAGAAGAGCTAGAAACAGAACCTTATATCTCCCTCGACACCCACAGCGGTAAACGAGGGAGTGAAGAAGAAGTACACTCTGAGGCTGCTGTTCATCCATCTCTTGGATGTTATCATCCCACCTGTATCACTGTCTACTTATTGCATGGCTTGCCTTCAGCCTTCCCATTAGGCATGCTTTTTATAATAGTTCTCTTTTACTATTGTGTTGTCTCCACGTTCCAGTATCCCTCTGTGGGACTTTCTTGACCTAAATAACACGCTTTAGCCGTAAAAGTTCTATTATGCAAGGTTAAAAAAAAAAGGGAATAAGTCTTATCAGCCCTTATTAAGTACATAAAAACAAATCTATTATTAGGATAACAAGCTGTTGCTTGTATGTAGCTATACTTCCACCTTTCAGACCCCCTGGCCACTCTAGCATCGGCTGCCATTTCCACAGCTCCGGTGACCACTCCGAAAATGACCGATGCCTGCGTGGATAGCGCTGATATCAAGGAAGAGATTAAGCCAGAGATGAAGCATGAGAAGATCTTTGTGAAGAAAGACCAACAGCAGTGGTTCGATGTGGGCTTCATCAAGACGACAACCTGTACTGTCTCGCACTACCATCTTCCATCGGAGACCGGCCAGGGCAACACTGATGTAAGTTGTTTGTCATATCGACGCTTGTTTGTTGGTTCTTTGGTTGTCAGTGTCCACTGGATAAGTCATTTATTGGTGTACACCTTTTGGGTCATTCATTTGTGTACAGTGATACAGTGAGGGTTGTGTACACCTGTACCCTCTCGCACTACCAGCTCCCACTGAAGACCCGTCACCGCGACACTGAAGTTGTTTGTGATGTTACATTGTCTTCACTTGTTGGTTGGTTCGGTGGTTGTACACTTAGTGGGTCATTTGTTTGTTTACACATGGGTGGATCATATGATCATGTAAACTGGATGGATCATTTTATTGTGTACACTTGGTGGGTCATTTTATTGTGTACACTTGGTGGGTCATTTGTTTGTGTACACTGGGTGAATAATTTGTTTGTGTAAATTGGATGGATCATTAGATTGTGTACACTTGGTGGGTCATGTGTTAATGTACACTTGGTGGGTCATTTGTTTGTTGTGTAAACTGGGTGGGTCATTTGTTTGTGAAAATTGTGTGCAGTAATGTAAAAATATCATTTTTGTAAGAAGACACACAAGCTAGGTATTTTTGTTAGTCTTTTCGGACTGGGGGAGGGGGGGGGGGAGTTAGGGCAAGTTCTACAAGTTTCAGGATAATTAAAAGCTGTGTGGACATGTAGTATAGAACATGCAACATCGGCGCTGATGTAATTGGGGGGGGGGGGGGGGTCAATGTGACATCCATCTGATGTAGAATGAAAGGTCAGGTAGTGTGTAGAAGGGCTGGGAAACGTGAACGGTGTGCAGCTGATACCATTCATATTCCTCTTGTTCTCTGCCTCAGTTTACTCCAGTAAAGTGTTTAGGTGCACACTGATAATTGTGCATATTTAGGAAGATCTCAACAAGAAAAGGGACATCCAATCTATCGGAAGTGAACAGTGTCTGGCCAGAGACGACTAACGCTTACTTGACCGGCATGGGCAGATCATTTTTTTTATGCCTCACGACGTAACAAACTTAATAATTATATGCACAAGCTTCATCCAAGTAGTTCATTCACCATTGTACTCATGTTGACTGTGCAGACTACAAAACATGTCATCCAAGAATATCCCTTGTACAGCCCATTAACAAAAGGAATATTGACCCAGTGAGTCAACACATACTCAAAGTTGTATGGAACTAAAAGGGAACTCCTAAAGAAGTCAAGTTTATCACAAGAACTTGTCTGTCAGTGTAAATCAGAAAGTGAACACAAGAAGAAGTGTCCCAACAACACTCACTAGACTCGCACCAGCTGGGGTATCAAGGTTCTACTTGGTGTAGCTGTAGAGAGGGGAAAATCTAATCCTTATTGCCTCATTATTCTTGTTGCATTCTCTTATCTTCTTACATATTTTTTTAATATTATTTCCTGCCAGTCTCCTTTACACACATATGATCTCTCTTTCTTTCTCTCTCTCTCTTTCTCTCTCTCTCTCTCTCTCTCTCTCTCTCTCTCTCTCTCTCTCTCTCTCTCTCTCTCTCTCTCTCTCTCTCTCTCCCTCTTTCTCTCTTTCTTTTTTTCTCTCTCTCTCAATATTTACTATCACAATATCTTTTCTTTATTTGTGTCCTTTCTGTATCTCCCCCTTCCTCTGTCCTTTTCTTCTTTTCTATCCTATCTCTCCCCCTTCCTCTGTCCTTTTCTTCATGTCTGTCCTTTCTATCTCTTCCCTTTCCCCCAACCCTGACCTCTCTTTTCTTCTGTAATTGTTTTTGTATTTTCAGAAAACCTTACTGTCTGTCTCTTACTCCCTTCTGCTTTCTAGACTCACTTCCTTCCTCCCCCCTACTTTTTTTTCTTTTCTTTCCCTGCAAATTTCTAGCTAATAAAACAGGCTACAATCTTTTTCCTAGGACATTGATGTTGTCAGCGTTCCAGATCACAGTGTTCTGAAACGCCAAGAGCTTCAACCAGGAACAGCCTATAAGTTTCGTGTTGCTGGGATTAATGCTTGTGGCCGTGGACCATTCAGTGAAGTGTCGGCTTTCAAAACTTGCCTGCCTGGGTTTCCCGGAGCACCCTCCGCTATTAAAATCAGCAAGGTAAATGCCAGTTGATAAATGGTCACCTAATGACCTACCATTGTCGTTGTTATTGTTCTTTGAACAGTGTCGCATTATACTTTTTCTTCAGCAGTCTTTGAGGTCCACCTGTCTCCATTCACCTCTATTATCAGCCTTCTCTTTTTACTTGGTGGTGATTCCAAGTGTTTGTAGGTCTGCCCGTATATTGTCTCTCCACCTTCTTCTTGATCTACCCCTATTCAGCTCTTGTTCCCTGTCCAAGAAATTTAGGGAGTGATTCTTTTTATATATATTCTGTTGTGGCAAAGAGAACACTTAATTTATTTTTGTGCGGTTGCGGAACTTCTGTAGTCATCAAAAGGGGAAAACAGTTGAAATCAGTAATATAAACTTAAATGCGTAAAAATGCAAAAATACAATCCAGATTTATCATAAACATTTTTTTAAAAATCTTTCAACCCTACTATAAATGGGAAAACAAGTGAACATTGTTACAGGAGAAATAGCAACCAGAAAATTCCAGACATCACTGTAAACTGGCCGAAACAAATTCCAGACATCACTGTAAACTGGCTGAAACGTATTTCAGCACATCAATCATTACACATCAGCTGTGAAGTATGATAATAATCCCATAATATTGTCACATTATGTGTGTATTTTTAGTTCAGTAACATATGCTAGTCAAATCTAGACAATCAAAAATAACAGGGATTTTGAGGTTTTGAACAAGGGATCAACATTATGGCACCCGGGTGTAAACCATAAGTACTCCATTGTTTTAACTCAAGTCTGGGTCCGAAGAAGCTCTGCACATTGCACCGGTTCTGTAGCACCGGGGAGGATCCTGAAATACTTTGGGTAGATTTTTAACTTCAAATTTTGATAGGCAGCGCCATTAGGCTACTCTTTCCGATTTCCAACGGCCAAGGGATTTTTCACGTGCGCAACAATGCACACAGACATCCGATCTTACTACCCAGAGACCGGGGGAGGGAATTATTAGAAGTCCAAGGCTACATGAAAAAATCCTAACCCTTACCGTTGATTGAACCCAGAACCTCTAGCACTCGAGGCCGACACCATGCCTCTAGACCACGCAGCCCCCAATAACAGGGAACAAAGGTTATGCATTTGAAAACAAATGATGGGGAAATGGAACATAAATAGGATGAATTCAAGTGGATTGAACAAATAAGAGAAATTTTGCGGCCACTGTTATCAGTAGTTACGTGACACAGAAAATGGCTCTATACTGGATACCCACTGAGAAGAAACAAGCAAAGAATCACCTGACGGGCACTGAAATGGGAAATAAAAGGATTGAGGTAGGTAGGGCATATAAAAGAAACCCTGAAAGGAATGTTGATGAGAGAGACCAAAGGTGCTGGACTGGATTACATCCTTAATATTGAACTGACTGCACAGTATAGAGCGGAATAGAGAAATTGACTGTGAGCTGTATGTGACATGTAATGGCACAACAGGAAAATGTATCTATGTTATTGTCTAGTGGATGTTAGTTGGTGATGTGTATCTGTAAGCCCACATAGGAGTTAACAGATCTATGTATGAACATTAGGTCAATGGCTAGAAACGTGTGATATTCAAACCAATTATTCATCAAGATTTTGACACCTTTAAAAAAAAACAAGGTAGCAGCAGGAATTCCCCTTCAAAAAAATCCTTAACAGACAACCATTTGACAGTTCAGTATTAATTTTGAAAAATTATTTATCTGCATTCAAAAACAATTCAGTAAAAGTCATCCTAAACACAGAATTAACCATTAAATGAAATACATCACCTCACCCCCTCACCCCATCCCCCCCCCCCCCCCCCCCCCCCCCCAATCCTTTTTTTTCCCTTCTCTAGCCCACTCAATTTTTTTTTTGTAACTCATACTTTCACCCTGTGGCATTATATTCACAAGAAAACCCCCAAATAATATTTTTAGTAAATATATTTTATTTCAAACATGGCACAGGGACAAACAGAACTAGGTTCCGTTAACAAGGTTTCCTGAGGACCGGTTAATGGCCAGTTAAATCGCATTTTTAAAAAATAAGCCACTGACAGACATGCCAGGTTTGCAGCTTCTTGTAGTGAAATGTTTATTTATTCTAATCACTTTGCCACGAATATCGCTTAAAAAATTTTTTTTTTTTTTTTTTTTTTTTTTTTTACTGGCAGTCACCATTCTAAATGCTGTCTGCACACTGTGTTTGCTTGATTGCCATATATAGTCAAGAATAAATAATTCCACTGTGTATGTGGCATTTGGCACCAAAAGTTAAATGTGGTATAGATTAGAGCTCTACCATGTAATGTTCCCATGGACAACAACAGACAGCACATTCTTTTAGCTTAAAGATCCCCTGTGTTGTTTGTTCACACCTAGCTTTTATCAAGGATTTTGTTTTTCTTTTTCAAATGTATAAACCTAACTTGCACTTGTGGCGAAGTGGTCTAGCCGTTTGCTCCTCGCTCTGAAGGTCATGGGTTTGTTTCACAGTTGTTGTGTTCAGTTCACACATGGAATTTTCACGAAGATCCCAGTGGATCATTTACTTAGTTTGTGCTTTGTGCAGCATTTTCGGCAGGCAGCTAGCTGTTTTGCAGAGAGACTGAGTTATATGGGAAAAACCTGATGCAGTGATGTTGACCCTTGACCTTAACCGATAACTTTCATATAAAGATTTATTGTTGCTTTGAATAACCCAAGCATGTATCTAACTATTTTGTTGCACTATTGGACAGAGCGCTGATGGGGCACATTTGTCCTGGGAGCCACCACAGAACACCGCTGGGAAGATCATAGAATACTCTGTGTACTTGGCTGTGCGCAACCAGAACCAGGAGACAAAGCCTGGGACCCCGGCTCAGCTGGCATTTGTGAGAGTGTTCTGTGGGCCTCTGCCATCCTGTGTTGTTACAAATGCTTCTCTAACCTCGGCTCACATCGATTACACAACCAAGCCAGCAATAATTTTCCGCATCGCCGCCCGCAATGAGAAAGGATATGGACCTGCAACACAAGTCAGGTGGCTGCAGGGTGAGTACTCTGACCCTTTAAGTTCCAGACAACTTTTCCATCCATGTCTGGATAATGTCAAAGATAATATAATTTTTTTAATCCATCTAGATGTGATTTTTGTTGAGACTTCAAATGAGTTTGGAATGGCTTGAGAATCAGCTGTACACACATGTCGTCACTGTAACTGACTCACAGAGCATGCTCAGAAAGGTGGAGATGGCATGCTCCGTGCAGAGTGGCAAGCATCACTTCAGAGGTCCCGGGTAGTTAGCATCCTTTAAATATTTTCTCCAGATGGCTCTATTGGAAAATGAGCAGGCGGATAGACTGGCCGGTTCTGCACCACTTGGGGGTGAACTGATATATGACAAGCTGGATGTTGTGAGGGCTTTTTGGGAGCGAGTGAACAGTGCTGAGGAACAGATAGATCATTACGGTCTGAGAAGAATGACACTGCGAGGAGTTACAAGGGGATCTGGCCGACGCTCGACACTTGGGGGAGGGGCGAGACGGATATACAATCAGACTGTTACCGGTACCATCAAAATTGTACCTCTTCACTTGCTGCTGAAGAGGGGGACGGAGTGTTCAGAGTGCTGTGAGGTCGATTATTAATTCAACATTCAACATTGTTGACTTCGATTCATTGTCTGGAAGACAAGACTAATTGATACTTACCATATCATTCATATTTTATTCCCCATTGGAGCAAAAATCCTCAATCAACTAAGTCCATGCCTTCTTATCCTTTGCTAAAATATTATTAATAAAAAATTGTTTTTTCCAACCTAATGGATCCATTCATAATTTGGTCATTGTTGCTTCACGGGGGAATTATTGTGTGGGAAATTCTTCTTCTGCCTCAGCATACCAGTCTGAATCAGACATGGGTGATCATGATTCTAGCCCTCCAATAGTTGGTTGAGGCATCTGTTACTTTCCTTATATTATTTATTGTCTTGCTGTGTAAACTGAGATACAATATATTGAGCCTTCATGGTGGGGGGGGGGGGGGGGGGGTGTTATGATTATGATACCTTAGTTGATGCCCTTTCACCTTTCTGTTTTTCCAGCTATAGTGTTATATTGTGATAAAGTGAGACATGAAAATCACAGCTGATAGCAAGTGTGACTAGCCAAGACCCACTTGCATTCAGAAAAGTCGTTCACAATTCGAGCAAGGAATAGGGCCATTGTATGTTGCTATAGCATATACTTAACCTGGTTCTGAGACACTCAGATCTCAACTTGTCTGTAAACCATTTTCTTACTGATCCTTATTCCCTTCCTTGCATCACGGTCAGTGGCATTCTGTTCCCCCCGAATCCATATCATTGTGTGTATCATTCATATCCACCATACATATATATTTATATCATAATAATATATTTAAGGTAGTAGAGATAATGATGATGCTGTTTAATCCACGCCCAGATGCCTCCCAGAGTCCAGCTGCAGGAGGAAAGACAGTGAAGAGACAGGGATCTGAGAATGTGTAAGTGCTGTGTGCTGTTGTTTTTCATAATTCCCTTTGCAGCTGTTTCACATTTTTCATGCTTTACAAGTACAAAAACACTGCTGAAAATAATTTGGATACAGAACCCAGGGTTTTGTTAGCTTCAGCTGCCTGCTTCTGTTGCCTTGTATTTCCTGAATCAGTTCAAACCAAGCAATTCTGTCCTCTGTCAGAATATTAACACAATCAGTTCAAACAAGAAGTTAAATTAGCCTGCTTCACTATAACACAGTCAAGAGCATCAATACTGTGGGCCTTTGCATTGGCAGATACACTCATGATTATAGACACTTTCTGGCCTCTGTCCTGGCAGATACACTCATGATTATAGACACTTTCTGGCCTCTGTCCTGACAGATACACTCATGATTATAGACACTTTCTGGCCTCTGTCCTGGCAGATACACTCATGATTATAGACACTTTCTGGCCTCTGTCATGATATCTGGCCTCTGTCCTGGCAGATACACTCATGATTATAGACACTTTCTGGCCTCTGTCCTGGCAGATACACTCATGATTATAGACACTTTCTGGCCTCTGTCCTGGCAGATACACTCATGATTATAGACACTTTCTGGCCTCTGTCCTGGCAGATACACTCATGATTATAGACACTTTCTGGCCTCTGTCCTGGCAGATACACTTATGATTATAGACACTTTCTGTCCACCCTGGCAGATACACTTATGAGTATAGACACTTTCTGGCCTTTGTCCTGGCAGATACACTCATGATTATAGACACTTTCTGGCCTCTGTCCTGGCAGATACACTTATGAGTATAGACACTTTCTGGCCTTTGTTCTGGCAGATACACTCATTAGCATAGATACTTTCTGGTCCTTTTCCCTGGCAGATACACTCATGAGTATAGACACTTTTTGTCCTTTGCTTTGGCAGATCTGCTCAGGAGTGTACATTTCCTATCTTTTTCCCTGGCAGAAATACTTATGAGCGTAGACAGTTTCTGGCCGTTGCCCTGGCAGATAAACTCATGATTGTACAAACTTCCTGTCCATTGCCTTGGCAGATACACTCATGATTGTACAAACTTCCTGTCCATTGCCCTGGCAGATAAACTCATGATTGTACAAACTTCCTGTCCATTGCCTTGACAGATACACTCATAAGCGTATACATTTACATAGCCATAACTTTCCATCAGAGTTTGCATCCAGTGAAAGTGAAGAAAAGGAGTACAACTTTGTGACCGCTTGTGTTACTGAGGTCCACAGTGTAAGCAAAGAATAGTGACACTGTAACCTACTATGTATGTCGTAGCTATAGGGAGGGAAGGGCATCAGACTCTACTTCCTCCCTATAGCAAACTGCAAAATTGAACCAATGATGACAAAGTCTACACAATGCTTGGCATCAGTTGGTGGAGTACCTATGCCCCATTAGTGTTGGCATTAAGATTATGCAGCTGTAACGCTTATTCCCTCCCATTCATCCTGTGTAGAAACATACAATGAGTGCATTTTATAATTGTTTGAAATTTTTTTATGAGTATAATTTACATGTTTCGATTTCAGAAAACCTGGCACAGTTGTGAAGAAGCTGAAAGTTGAGGATTCCGAGGAAGGTTAAAGCCAAGTCACCAATCAAAACAGTTTGTTTTTCATGCCAGAAAACCTCATTTCAAATCGTTTGACTGTGTTGATCTTTTGCCTAATTTTTATGCCAGTTCAATTTGAATTTTAAATCGCAGATATGCTTTTACCTTGACTTCATCCAATAAATTTTCTCCAAAAGCACAAATTGACTCACTAAAAATGTTTAAAGGGGGAAATACAAAATTAAATACAATTCACAAAAGAAACCAACATTCTTTTTTTTTTTTAAATCATTTTTTTTTTTCCAATCAAAACTTGGGGTTGGGAAGAAGAGAGCAGATCAGGATTGAGCTTCCATTAACTATTACCTGCATAATTGTAACATTCATCAGTTATTGGAAGAGATGTTTCCGTTGTTTCACTGTCTTATGTTATCTTGTTATTGTGAGTATACTTGATATTTATAATGTTTCATTGTTGTTATAATATTGGCTTTCTGGATGGCATAAAGTGACCTTCATTTTGCCTAATCATGCGACGGATATTATAGGGTTTTCAAACTCAGCATTGTTTTCCCCCTCATAAGACAGTTTTAATTGTAGATTTTAGGGTTTTAATGCGCGAGCTAATTTTCCATTCTGGTGAACTGTTTATTGGGTTTAGCTGCAAAATATTCATTTTCTGCAGCTACCTGCTTTTGACAGAATATGAGAGTAATGCTAGAAGTCACTTTGCTATCAGAAAAGATTGAAAGAGTTGTGTGTGTGTTAATATTGAAGTCATGGTTTTCACAGTTAAATTGGCCTTTAAAAGATTGTTTTGTTTCGTTTATTTTTTTGCATTCCACTTTTTATTTGGTTGGTCCCTAACATTTTGTTCTTCTGCAACCCAAATTAAAACAAAAAATAGCAAGGAAATATGCCTTCTAATAAATAATGGTAATGGATTATGCAATGTAGATAATTAATCATGATAACAACATTCAGCTGTTGATGTTTTTACTTAAAGGTATTATACATCTTAATTACCAGTCACCTGGTATGGAATATTTTTGAGGTAGTTTTCTGCTGTAGTTTATTTCAAAACGTTTTGTTTTTCGAGTCATTAATAGTCCGGGTATGGTCTGTTTGGCCCTTGGAGGAGGGAGGGGGGGGGGGGGGGGGGGGCTGAAATCATAATTTCATTTTTCTCTGGTGCAGTCCAGACCTGACATTTTCTGTTAGTATCTATGCCTGTGATGTTTTTTGTTTCTTTTTTCTCTTATTTTTATCTCTGAAGATCAATTCTATGGTATATCTGATTTTTGTGTATTCTAATCACAGAAGATCAATTCTGTGATGGGTCTGATTTCTCTGTATTCTGATCACAGAAGATCAATTCTGTTGTGTGTCTGATTTCTTTATGTTCTGATCACAGAAGATCAAATCTGTGGTGGGTCTGATTTCTCTGTATTCTTATAACAGAAGAACAAATTTCATGCTTTTTCCGATTTCTCTGTATTTTATACAGTATAGGATGATGTCTGCAATGTTCTGTTTTGGGTCTGTCTATATTTAATCACAGAAGTACAATTCCACTTATGTGATATGTGTTTGTTTCCTTCATTTTTGTATCCACAACATACAATTTTATATCAATCAGAAGCTCACTTTTCTTTAAAGCAATATGGGTTTCAGGGCCCTCATGTTGTGATAGTCAACCATCTAGGGTTGTATCATTCAAACTCTGAAAGACAAGGAACCAACAGCTTGCATTAAAAAAAAGCTTCCATCTGTAAAATGGATGTGCACACATAATTTAGGTTGTGGAGAAAAACTAAATTCCAGAAATGGACAGCCAGCCAGAACTTTCCACCAGAGTTTACAGCCGGAGAATAAAAAGAAAAGGAATCAGAATTGGAATATTTCGGATCTGAGCATTACCAAGTCTGCAGGGGTTATTCTAGATTTCTCTTACAAGGACACATTTCAGGTTGTGGGGATTGTTTATAAAATGGTTAAAATGTTTGTTGAACAAGCTTGTTGTATGATTGTTGGCATGTAGGAAATCATAATTTCATTTTTCTCTGGTGCAGTCCAGACCTGACATTTTCTGTTAGTATCTATGCCTGTGATGTTTTTTGTTTCTTTTTTCTCTTATTTTTATCTCTGAAGATCAATTCTATGGTATATCTGATTTTTGTGTATTCTAATCACAGAAGATCAATTCTGTGATGGGTCTGATTTCTCTGTATTCTGATCACAGAAGATCAATTCTGTTGTGTGTCTGATTTCTTTATGTTCTGATCACAGAAGATCAAATCTGTGGTGGGTCTGATTTCTCTGTATTCTTATAACAGAAGAACAAATTTCATGCTTTTTCCGATTTCTCTGTATTTTATACAGTATAGGATGATGTCTGCAATGTTCTGTTTTGGGTCTGTCTATATTTAATCACAGAAGTACAATTCCACTTATGTGATATGTGTTTGTTTCCTTCATTTTTGTATCCACAACATACAATTTTATATCAATCAGAAGCTCACTTTTCTTTAAAGCAATATGGGTTTCAGGGCCCTCATGTTGTGATAGTCAACCATCTAGGGTTGTATCATTCAAACTCTGAAAGACAAGGAACCAACAGCTTGCATTAAAAAAAAGCTTCCATCTGTAAAATGGATGTGCACACATAATTTAGGTTGTGGAGAAAAACTAAATTCCAGAAATGGACAGCCAGCCAGAACTTTCCACCAGAGTTTACAGCCGGAGAATAAAAAGAAAAGGAATCAGAATTGGAATATTTCGGATCTGAGCATTACCAAGTCTGCAGGGGTTATTCTAGATTTCTCTTACAAGGACACATTTCAGGTTGTGGGGATTGTTTATAAAATGGTTAAAATGTTTGTTGAACAAGCTTGTTGTATGATTGTTGGCATGTAGGAAGCTGTGTCAGTTGACACACATTCAAATATGTGCATCACTTACTAGATAATAACTTGCAACAGAGGACTGGGTAACAACAGGTAGCAAGGCAATAAAAAAAAAATCATCCTGCAAAATCCAGTCAGCCATTTTTTTTTTTTTCAAAGAAAAGAAACAGCCATTAAAAATGTAGGTTGATGTGAAGGTCATTTGGAGAAAAAAAATTGTTTTGAGATAAATATAGCAGAAATTAAAAAATATAGGACGGATTGGCATGTTCTTGACTGAGAGCCTTTGGTCCATTGGGGTCTTCTGAAAACTGTGTACAGGTGATTATTAAATGCGCCTTTATGTATATACACAGACAGGTGTATAAGTCGATGTGAATGCTTCAAAATGCCGGGGTACCAGGTTTGATCCCAGCTGCGGGCCATGTGCCTTGCGTTGGTTTTGACAGTGGTATCAAGAAAGCCGACCGTCCAGTAAGCAATGGCAAGCTACTGGACATAAATTTGCCTGGAGAAGCCACACAACAGCCAAGGGCTGCTGGGGTTGGTTCTGCAACATCCTATAAATGAAACACAACTAACATATATACTTTCTATATAAATACATAAGACCATCCTCATGGCTCTAAGATTGTGGTACAGGTGTTTCGCTGGGGATAAGATTGGGGCCTCACTGTGAGGTGTTCACAAAGATAACTGTAGTTACAGTCAGCCTGGGTTGTGGGGACAGAATCATTTATTTTAAGATTGTTGTGCTGTTATTTTGTTTCTTGGCGTTGATTCAGTGTTTTGTTCCATTCAGTGACAGTGATCTTAAAGCAGGGTGTTGTGTGACTGCTGTCTCAATATTATTGTTTTCAGTAAGGTTGTTCATGTGCTTGCATTTTCATATAAGTGCATTTTGTTCATGATTGATGTATTCCTTGTTGCAATCCCGCCATCAAATGAATTATTTTATTGCTTCTTTTTTGTTTTTAAATTGTTATGTTATAAAGTTCCTGAATGGGTCAGTGTGTTGTTACTTGCTGAGACTAATTTACTGCTGTGGTCAGTTCTGGTACTAGACGGTGTCAGAAAAGATACCATTTCGCTTCAAATGGTTCACAGCAATGAAAATGTAATGGTGGGGGATTCCCCTTAAAAAAGTTGTGAAAAGTGGTTTCTTTGTGTGCTTCTCTCTCCCCCCCCACCCCCCCCCCCCCCCCCCCCCCCCCCCCCCCCCCCCCCCCCCCAGCCCCCCCCCCCCCCCCCCCCACCCCCCCCCCCCCAACCCCTTCCCCAATCACAGCACCACCTTGATACATGACAAGGCAGATGTGGTCAAGGCCCTTTAGGAACAAGCAACGGAATCAGTAGAGAAACAAGATTTTTATGGCCTGGAGAGAATGAGGCACCTGAGTGTAACCAGAGGGTCTGGCCGGCTCACTACACTCAGAGGTAAGGCAAGACAGACTTTAAGCCAGATTGTGACCGGTACCATCAGTATTGGAACTCTGTGCTGGCTGCTGAAGATGAGGACGGAGCATGCATGGGAATGCCCCAAGTGCTGTGATGTCAATTCTTGACTCAACTCAACTCTGCCTTCTGGAGGAGTAGCTTTCCAGAATGAGATTGCAGGCTGGTCATACAAGGAGACCAGGTTTTGAATATGGTGTCTGTCAGGGGCACAGCTAACAGTCCTAGTCTGCATAGTTCATTACCACTGCATTAGCCATGTTACCCTAAATCCTCAAATTCAAGGCCTCCTCCTTCTACTCCTAACTTACCTTATATTAAATACAAGCAGTTTAAAAATTATTTTGTTTTGTAATTTTATTTTGAAATGATTATGCAAATGAACAATATTCTAGAGAAGAAAATGTTTGAGATATATCATATTTCTGACTTCTGCCTGGTCCGCCATGCCTTGATCATATCAGCAGTTGTGTTGCCTGCTGAACTATAAGCAGCTGCTCCTTTTGGAGACAGGAGTCACACATGCTGAAGAATTGACACTTGTTGTGAGGAACATAATATCGGCATACAATTCACACACTGACATGCTGCAGAAGATCTACAGTACTTCTGCCTGCTTATATCCCAACCAGTAGGCTTTGGGCATTTAGGATATTTACAAATTTATGTGTGTACATAGTTGTACATAGGTTATCATGAGTTTTAATTTATCATCCATATCTTTCTGTTGTTTTTATCTCCAGGTTAAGACTTTTTTGTGTGTGTGGGTCCTTTTGATTATATTCTTTCTCTTCTTACCCGATGATGTCCATACTTTGTAAATTGCTGTCGTGTATTGTTGTTATTAATCCTTGAACATGTGTGAAATAGTTGTGTAGAAATATAAATGTTTTTGTCTCTCATTTCATCTATAACAAAAATAGTTACAGTGGAGTTCATTGAGTATAATTTTGATTGCAGATTATATTTTTCAGCTTATGTTATGCAAAAGCATTGTAAGAATATATGTCCATGAAGATTTCATTTTGAATTGTTTCATTTTGCAAATTGTGTTTGAAATGTTAAGTATTTCATGTTGAACAGCACACTGGGAGAAATATTTTGGCTCACAGCACAATATATGAAGTAGAAGCTGGACATTATTGAGTTACAGTTAAAAACTATGTATGAAATGATTCAGTTATAATTTTATAGTGCATAGATTTAAGAGTCATAGATTATGGACTTGGAATGCTTACCATGTCATAAAGTGAGCTGATGGAATTTGAACTCATGCAAAATGAAGCCATACGGGCAATTTTGGGATGTACAAGAGACACCCTCGTAGTATGTGTGAAATATATACTTGCTCTGCCTACTATTGCAGACAGGCTCAAAGTTTTGCAAGTAAAGTCATATTTCAGTAGCTGCAGATAAGAAGCAACTCCTGCATGAAGCATTGGGTAGAGCTAAGGGTCACAGACTGGAAAGGGAAAGGTCCTGGATGGTGCAAGCTGCAGACACAATAAGACGCATGCAGGCTTGATAGATTTGGTTGAGGAGAGGAGTTAGTCACACTGTCTGAGTAAGAATCAAACATGTGTAGGTCTCTTTCTAATTACCTTAGGTGATCATTGCAAAGACTGGCCAGCTGGTGCTGCAGAATTTGAAGTTCAACAAATGATTCATGACAATTCTCGCCCAAGTGATGTGATTATCTATACAGATGGCTCTGTTTTGAAAAATAGACAAAGTGTATGGGGGTTCACAGCAAAATCAAATGGGCATTGCTTAGTGCAACAAAAACTGGCATATGACGTCACAGCGACTAGTTTGAGAATGGAGGTGGTGGCAGCTACTGCTGGATTGAGAATCAGCTGTACACACATCATAATTGTAATGGATTCACACAGTATGTTAAGAAAGCTGAAGACTGGCATGCTCCATAGAGTGGCAAGCTTTGCTTTAGAGGTCCCAGGTAGTTAGCATCTTTTAGAAATTTTCTCCAGGTCATTGGTTTGTTGGGAAATGAGCAGGCAGATAGACTGGCTGGTTTTGCACCAATTAGTGTTGAATTGATGTGTGACAAGCTAGATGTTGTAAGAGCCCTTTGGGAGCGTGTAACAATGCGGAGTCACAAATAGATCAATACAGTCTGAGGAGAATGACACTGCAGGTAGTTACCAGGGAATCTGGCCAACACTCAGGGGAAAGGCAAGACAGGTGTACAATCTGACAGTTACTGGAACCATCGCAATTGGAACTCTTTGCATGCTGCTGAAGATGGTAGCAGAGTGCTTATGGAAGTATCCCAAGTGCTATGATGTTGATTCTTAATTCAATATAGGATATTGGCCATTGTCCGGCTCTATTATTAGACATAATAATATTGGAATGCTGATAACTGAGATGCTTATCTGTTAGACTTTTTTCTGTCTGTATTTGTCAAATTGCTCTGTTTGAAACAGAAAAATTAATATCATACCCCGTGTGAGTTTCGGGGCCCTATTATAGGGAAAACAAGAATAGACCCACTGCCTACCCAAAAGCATATCATAAGAGACGACTAATTGGGATCTTCCTTCAAAGTCAGAGTGCATATGCCTGAGAGGCAAGAAACAACAGTCTGCATACAAAGTAGTCAGATCTGTCAAATGGATGCACACGCAACACACAGGTTCTGGAACAGGACTGCAGTCCTGAAGGGGATGAACAGGCAGAACTTTTTGCTAGAGTTTACAGTCGGTGATTGCGAAGAAGAAGAATAGCTTACTGATATTTTTTCTGTTGGTCAGTCAGGCTGTACTAATTGATAACACTGTCAGGCTATACTAATTGATAATACTGTCAAGCTGTGCTAATTGGTAGCACAGTCCTGCGTTTCTTGTGTAAATACTTTTATGATGTGTTTGTAGGGACAGCTGCTGGTCGTGGGCAAAATGTTCACTGTAGTCATCTTTGAACGTGTATATTTGAAAGTATTTTGTTTAGCCAGGCAGATGATGTTTTATGATGATATTTTGGACTCAGTCTGTGAAGAGACATTCATTAGATCAGTGTTGAGACATTTTACAGCACATGATGCATTTGAAATTTTGCTTAAAACTGAAAAGTTTTTAAGTCAGTGTACATAATATAATACTCTTTGGATTGCCAGTTCTTGCAGGTCTGTCACCTCTACATTTTATTGTCACTTAAGTTTTGGATTGAGTTAATGAATGTAAGGAGTCTCACATGGACTAGCTAGATTACTAGTTGTTGAAGGAAGTGGAGACAGTTTCAGGGTTCCTAACAGTTATAATGTTTGTAGCTGGGTTTGAACCCCAGGACATAGGGCAGGGCTATTCAACTAAGTTGGTTCAGGGGCCAAAATGTTCAAAACAGGGGTTGTCAGTGGCCAGAGGTCTTAGTCCCGGCATAGAAAGATCGAAAATACTTTACAGCTAGAAGTGTTCCGCGGGCCACTTGCTAGGCCTTGGCGGGCCAGATTTGGCCCGCCAGTTGAAAAGCCCTGACATAGGGGTTCTCCTTTGTGTAATGCAGGATTTGTCTTTCTTGGTTTTCATAAAAATGGTAACTTGAATAGTCGTTATTTTGTTAATATATATATAATATATATCTGCTGTAACAGCTTTCTAACTGTTGATATTTGCATGTGAAGAAATTCTGGCACACAAGGGGATATGCTAAGTGTTAGCTGCATTTTTAAAGGAAATCTCTGCTTCATATTCAGAGGTTACTTTTTACTGTTGTTACAAATCCGACTAAAATCAAACCATGTTCTCTCCTTTACGCATACCAGAGTTGTATGAAAAGTATAACTAAAACTGTATAAAGCAAAATTTTAGTTTAAAAAAAAATTTACTATCTGTGGGTACTGTTTACCATTACAAATCCCCGGAGTTAACAAGATCAGTATATTGGCTTTCTATCTTGTATGGTAATAAGGTTATATAAAATATAGTTAAGCGATTGCGAAACAATCCTCATTTTCCCTGTCACATTGTTTCTAAGCATCTTCCATGGCTTTTTTGCTCCCCTTCCCTTGTAATTTCTTTCATTGTTCAATCACTTCCTCCATCTTCTGTTTCTTCTCTAGTCATCATCTAACACTTCTACCATTATGTAAATATGAGTTTTTGTCCTGGGTCATTTTAAAGATGTTCAGTAGGGATTGTTTTGACATGTTCCAACACACAGTTGTGTCACATTTATAAATAGCACTACATTTTCATTTAATAAAGTCATGTTTTAACTGTTTTCTACTCTGATGTGTTGTTATTGTATGTGTTATTTATTTACTTGGATCCTGGGAAGTCAAGGTGACTTGTGTGATATCCACCACATCACTTGTCGAATGCCAACCTGGGAAGTTACGCGGCTGGCATGATGTCGACCACATTACCTGCCAAATGCCAACCTGGGAAGTTACGCGGCTGGCATGATGTCGATCACATCACCTGTCAAATGCCAACCTGGGAAGTCAAGGCGACTGGCATGATGACCACATCACCTGTCAAATGCCAATGGGTCTATATACATGATGGACCATGGCATGGAATAAGTCCTTTTTTTTTAAAACTTTTATTTACATTGTTTTCACTGCTGTGGTTGAGCGTAGTTTTCAGAAAACGAGACAGAGGCAGACCTCTGCGACTGTGGATACAAGACAAAGAAAATGCATTGGCTGTGAAAGCATACAATCTCAAACACTACTTCAAGCCACAAACCAAGAAACTTTAGACAGTATGATTACCAAGAGAAGATGAAAATGGCTTGGCCACGTTATGAGAATGACTTCTGATATACCTGCCAAAACAGCTCTCACATGGACACCAGAGCGAAAGAGAAAACAGGGGCGCCCAAAAACAACATGGAGACGAACGATGGAAAGTGACCTGAGTGCGGCATCTTTGACATGGAAAACTGCACTGAAGATTGCACGGGACAGGAAAGCATGGAAAGTCCTCTCTGAAGCCTCATGTGCCACTAGGCATAACGAGAACTAATGATGATGATGTGAAAGCATATAGGGCTGGATATTTGGCTAGAGACACTTTCAGGCATGCTGTGACAAAAGCGACATTCTGTGAAGGACTTGCTAATTGAGGATGATTTACAATGCTGATTCGATGATGGTTTCCCATAGCACACCACACATGCTGCTGTAGTCTGGAAAGGTGCCAACAAATTTCAAGCCATCATCATCATGGGCCATGCTTTTAAGCGTAGGGCCAGGGCTTTTTAACTGGCGGGTAAAATGTAGCCCACAGTGGCCTAGCAAATGGCCAGCGGATTACCTGACAACTATATTGTATTAATGCTCTTTCTACGCCAGGACTTGGTCCTCTGACCTGCGACGATCTCCATTTTCACCATTTTGGCCCCTTAGCAAACTTAGTTGAATGGCCCTAGGGTAGGCTGTCATGTTTCACCATCTCGCAGGATCACCAGAAACACGGACCAGGTCTGTGCTTGAGCTGCATACAATTCATGTAGCCAAGTCATCCAGGTATTTGTTTCTGTACCTTTCCCTTGTTCTGTTCCCATCAATCTTGCTAGTCATCATTAAGTTCCCAAGTACCTTCTTCATAACACATTTAAAAAACACTGACTTCTAATCAAGTTTACGGTTTTTGTCTGAACTTCTGCCTCAAGCACCACTTGTTACCTGTAATCTCTATCCAGTTATATGCAGACTGAAAATGATGAACAACACTCTGCTGGCACTCATATCCATTCCTCACCAGGTTCTATGTCTTTAGTTTTAAAAAAACTTTTTGAATAATGTCCTCAGTCTGACCAACCTCTTCTCCAATATAGGCCAAGTGGCTTTTCCTGTCAGCTGTAAAACATGGGCCAACAATAAGTATAGTTTTTCACAGTGAAGTTAAAGGTGACTTGTGTACGTGTGTAGTTACCTTGCTTTCTATGTACATGTCCGAAATAATCTGTTGTTATGAACTATGCCAACGAAGTGTTTTGTACCCGAGTGTAAGTTGAATTAATCATTCTTCAAGTGGATATGTTAGTGTGTTTCCTTCGAATGCTCAGTTAATTAATTTCAGAGAGAAATAGCTGAAATTTAGTCTGAAAAAGTTGGGCACCCGGAAAAACCGAGTAGTATGTGTAAAACATTTTCTAACGTCTGATAACACAGGCAAATCTGGAGTAGCGCATTTTCTTCCAAAAAGAATCCCGCTTTAAAAAAGATGCTTATCCAACTGTCTTTCCAGATCTTCCATCCTTCCTATTTATCGATGAAAGTAACAGCCTCTAGCAAAAATCCAGATTTATATGTAACACATGTTTATAGTATTCATGATCAAAAAGTAAGTGAATGGCTGTCCTCAGATATTATTAAAGATTTTCAAAATTTGCAGTGCCACATAGGAAACAAATTGAAAGGATAGTTTAAAAAAATATTGAATTCACTTCTGTAGAGGGAGCTTTAGCAATGATTGTTTTTATGTCATTACCACACAGTCAGACTGCACCATCCATAGGTGTCAGTTTAAATGGATTGTAGACATCAATAAACTTGTGAGAAAGTCACACACCTTGTATTTCAGAACAGTGCCTGTGATTGTAAGTAAAATTCAATGCCTAAATAGCTTTACAGATTTAATAGGAGAAAAAGGAAGTATTTTGAAAAGTGCTGCAGAACAACAATGGACTTCTAATGGGGCAGCTGAGGAAGTAACTGACACACACAACAAAACTGGCTCATTGGATGATGTCAATAGTCCACCAAACAGATACAGTCTTGCTTTAGTGGATGATGGCAGTAGCACACAAGTTACTGTCTTGCTTCAGTGATGGATGTCAGTTGTACACTGGACACAGTCTTGGCTCATGTCAATAGTCCACCAAACAGATACAGTCTTGCTTTAGTGGATGATGGCAGTAGCACACAAGTTACTGTCTTGCTTCAGTGATGGATGTCAGTTGTACACTGGACACAGTCTTGGCTCAATGGATGTCAGTAGTACACCGGTTACATAGTTTTGGCTAAGTGGATGGTGTCAGTAATACACTGGATGCACAGTCTTGCCTCAGTGGATGATGTCAGTAGCATATCAGATTCACAGTCTTGGTTCACTGGATGATGTCAGAAGGCTTTACTGCAGATGGACAGGTCATTAGCAAATGATGCTGACTCAGGTGCAATGTCCACAGATTACATACAGCAGCTTGATGGCACGGCGAGCTAACGACATCAGCCCCACGGCCCATGTTGGAAAAGACTTTGGCCTGACCTACTAAGGATTTTCCTCTTTTTAACCTTTCACTCTTCTTCCTGCGAATCTCACTATGCAATGAATGGTGTACTGGTACGCACGTGGGCAGATCACTTTTCAGTTCCATAACTGGAAGATCAAGAGGATACCGCAAAGCCCTGCATGCTGTATTTTGTGTATGCATCCAAGTGTGATGTGCAAGGTCTCATTCTGTATCCGATCTAGTCTTTCTATCTTTTTACGGCTAAGAGTCAGAAACGCCAGAGCGAACTCAATTTCAGAAAGGATCAAATCCTGGTGTAAGACAAATAGATGACGCTGCTCGCCGTTTGTTGCAACCATTATCCTTAGCGCCATCTAACCTCTCTTTGCATTCATTAGCATATGGTTCACATGCTCATAAAAAGCAAGACTTCGGACAAAACACACTCCTAAATACTTCACTGAAGAGTTCTCTGCGTGATCTTCAAACACAGACAGTTGCTATATGGCTATTCAGCGAAAATAATGCCACCGTTAACTTTGGCACATTGAAGACCGCTCCGGCTTCATCGCACCATCTGCCTATGTGGTCAAGTTCTGTCTGAAGGCCCTCAGCAACCTGCTGCCGGTCTCTACCTTGACGATAGACCAAAACATCAGCAGCATACGACATTGTACTTCCCTGATCTCATGTCCTGCTCGCCAGTGATTCTTGTGATGCAAATGTTGAAAAGTATAGGGGATAAAGGTGAACTTTACGGCAGACCGGGGTGAATGGTTACTGGTTCAGATAGATGCCCAGCTAATACACTTAAGCATCAGTTTCCACTGGAACAAAGCCGAGGAGATCAAGGTGATGATCTTGTTTTGTCTTGTTCGTTTTCTTATGCCTGCACCCACGCCAAACAAAGTATCCGACCACTAACGCAATAAATAAACATACCAGTACTATTGTAGGCACAACCATAGAAACAATTGCCATACTTCCGTCACAAGTTGGGCTGTTTGATGGAGTACCGTTGGAATGTGTTGAATTCGTTGACCATGCCACATAATTATTGGGCTGTGTGCTTGTGTGTGTCCAGTGTGGTTCATGATTTGACTGGCTTTCTTTTTCAGTCGAAGTTTTCGTTGACTGGTGAGTCGTTTCTTCAGTCTGAAAATGAGAAATAGCTCATCAAGAAAAACAATTACAATTCCTTTCTCCAAGAAACGAGTGAAGCAATACAAAACAATTGCTATTTATTACGCAATCGAAAGGATTAGAGTTAAAGAAATGAAAACACTACTTAGTACTTCTGTACAGGATCAGAGACAAAGCTGGTCGAAATACCAGTTCCTTTCTGCAAGACACAAGTAAAGCAATACAAAACCGTTTATTATGTATGTATGTATGTTAGTTTTACCCCACCAGGACATCACAGAAGCGATAAACACCATGTGACACAAAGTGCCACCATGCGGATGGGGATCACTGTGTAGAGGTCCCAGAAACCCTGTTCAGCCGTTAGGCTATTTTTGAGGCCCGGCTATATTTAGGACCCCCAGCAAAAGCCAGGGTGGGGCTTCAAAATAACTGAAAAGTGCATCCTACAAAGGGGATGACGAGAATTAACTAAACATTTTTATTATTATACAATCGAAAGGATACAGCTGAAGAAATAAAAACACTACTTCTGCACAAGATCAGAGACAAAGCTGAAACGAATAATAAGATAGCAGAAACAAAAACTTTCTTAATTAAAACACATATACACCACACACACACACACCACACACATACACACACAGATGTGGAAGACTAAAGACTAATCTCGATTTAAGGAACAAGAATAAAGTATTTAACATACATTTAATCCCTGCACCAGAACAGGAAATAACGTTTACAATTTATACAATATGCAGGACAAAGAAAGGCGGGTAAATAAAAAGACAGATAGAAATAAAGACAGACAGAACTGGACAGACAGATAGATAGGATTTTGCGTGGAAACCCCTACACCCCCCCCCCCCCCCCCAAGATAAGTAGATAATCGACAGACTAATAAACGTACAGTTAACAAGACTAGCTGTAGATAGAAGTGCAAAACAAGTATTTGTTACGTTGACTTGATACCTGAGACTGCAGCTGACAGGCTGTATCCTTGTCCCCCATACACTCACTGACAGTCCTGTACCCTGCTGGACACTCTCTGCATGGCTTGCACTCGGGGCCATCATAATCTGTTTGATCATGGAATTGTGAACATAAACGTCATTAGTCACAACAAAACCATGCTATTGTGTAGTGTTGAAACGAGATCATGTGGCAGAAATCATAGTTTTCATCTCAAGAACACTGGCGTATTCTCTGTTGCGTTTGCTTGTAAACGGGTGGATGTTGGGTTTTTGTTTAGAGTCAGGTGGTGACATCTACGCAAAATAATCCGATCTAAGCAAACCCTTAATTATGTATACATAGTTAAAGAGACAGTTGGTCTATTCTTTCCACACTCTCACTTTCCAGATAATAGTATTATGCTGTGCTATAAGAAGACACAGGAATTACTCCGTCCATGACCATGGATGTAGTTACCCCACTCCATAGCACAACGCCTGAGCTGTACTGTAGAAACCATGTGCGGCCGGTGTACCGTGTTCATTCTCTCAGCCTGCATTGTTTACTGTCACGGACCCGCGGAGAGAGGTAGATTGTTTGCCTTTTATAATTTTGGTTTGGCTACACTTGCGAAATAATATTGGCAGTTTCATGAAGTTAATATAGAGCTTTCCGGTGGGATCTCGAAATATTGTGTCCGCCTCGAGTGCTAGAGTTTCCGGGTTTAACGTGTTTTCGCGTGGACTTGGACTTTTAGTAATTCCCATGATCTCTGGGTAGTGAGATCGGTCGCCCGTGTGCATTCTTGCGCACGTAAAACACATCCCTTGGCAGTTGGAAATCGAAAATAGTAGCCTAACGGCGCTGCCTGGGCAAAATTCTGAGTAAAAAAATTTCAAGTATTTCAGGATCCTCGCCGTGCTACAGAGCCTATGCACTGCGCTGAGCTTTTCAAACTCAGATTTAAGTTAGAAGACGAACGGAGCACTTATGGGTGCCATGATGTTGATCCGTTGTTCAAATCTCAAACTTTAAATCAGCGAGAGTTAGTGTTAGTGTGTTCTCGGCTAGTGATCTGGTCAGTTGCACTGCTGACGTGGCATGACCGCACGTGGTCACAAAGCAGAACAGATGCAGTATGTAGTATAAGTAAATAAGTAAGTGAAGGACCCTTTCCACGCCTTTAGGCGTAAAGGGCATATAGGGCTAGACCTATATTTTTATAGACCAACGGCACAAGATGGGTGATGTGGTCAGCATCACGCCGGCCGCCTCTACTTCCCGGGATTGCACCCGGTACCCACTCAACGCTGGGTCGACCTGGGAGCCAAGGTCATTTTTGAAGAAAAGTCCATCTCCGCCAGGGAGCGAACCCACGACCTTCCGATCCGCGGGGAGCGTAGTATGTTGTATACACCGTTGTTTTGGGACGGTATTTGAATTCCACACAATCCACCAGCTCCACGGCTGTTCGGATCAAGTGCTGGATTGATTGTTTTTCCTCCAAGATAGCGGCTTTTAAGCGATGACTGACTGTTCGTTGAAAATGTCAGGGGCGACGCTCCAAAAGTTAAGATTGTGTGGTTGGCATATATATTCTTGTTATGTGATATTGAAAAATTAAACCCTTTTTTCATTTAAAAAGTGTTCCTATTCTTTAGTGGGGGTTATCTTTCTTTCTATAATCCTTTTAATCACCGGTTTCTCCTGTTTTAGGATTATTATGTCACTGGGCTTTTCAATCTTACAGTGATAGCATACTGGTGTGAGTAGTCGGGGACTTTAAACCCTTTTTTAATGTAAAAAGTTTTCCTTTTCTTTGATGTAGGTTGTCTCTCTTTCTATAATCCTTTTCATCACTGTGGTCCCCTGTTTAAGGAATTTAGTGTCTCTGGGGCTTTTCAATTTTAAAGTAACAGCATATTGGTGTGAGTTATCGGGGGCTTTTACTAGCACTCCTTCTCAAGCTTATTGTAATATAAACTGCTGCGTTTTGGTCTCATGTGGCTAGGCTCCCAAGATGGTAACCATCTGTCTGCTTCTGTTCTGTCTTCTCCTGTGTCCCCCTAGTTTGAGTGTATGCCCTGTACCTATCATTGGGACGGGCATCAACTCTTTAGGATATCTCTTTTAAAGTCTATAGTAGTAGAAATGTATGCGTATTGTCTGATGTGGCTAGTAAAGCGACCCCTTAGACAAATGCAAAGTTAAACCCCTGCTCCCTTTTATGTTTGTCCCGTTTTAGAACCACATCGTAATGTCTCGGGAGCTTTCCTTATATCAGTTTTATAGTATTATAATTTTTAGGGTGGGGCCTAAGATACGGGTGCCCTGTGTCTTTTTCTGTTCTGTCTTCTTTTGTTAGCTGTTTGGTCCCCTCGGGGTACCCAGCAATAGGCCCCTCCCCAAGATTTTGACCCTCTGTCTACCTCTGTTGGTTAACTGGTCTCCACACACACACACACACACACATATATATATATATATATATATATATATTCCCCTATTTTTTTACTCTGTCTACGCTTATGCCCCCTCTGCATTTTATGCCCCTGTACTGTCTTTTATTGCACCCTTCTTCTGCTAGTTAGCTATTCCAACAAGGGTCCCCTCTATATAGGCCCCTCTATCTCTATCTTTAACACTATCATCATCTTGTCCCTTCTCTGTGGGGGTCCCAGTCTCCTTCCCTTTATAATGTGTAGGCCCCTCAATTTGTTTCTTCAACCCTATTATCATCATTATATTCATCATCATCATCAGCTTCCTGTCCCCTTTATGTGGCTCCTCCTCTGGGGTACGTCCCTCTAGTTACCACTTGTTGTAACCATTGCAAAGTACTAAAGGACAAGACTGTTAACAACCCACAAAAATGGACATACAGGACAAGACTGGGATAAACACACACACACGGGTATATAGGACAAAACTTTTATTTTAAAGAACATCATGCCTATGTTCTTTACTTAACACCACTGTTTCGCGATGTTTGCATACAGGGTCTAACTAACAGTCCGTCACGGCCTGACCTTAGCTTATAAGCCGCCATCTTGGGGGGGGGGGGGGGGGGGGGGGGGCTCTTGACCCTAACAGGGATGGAACTGGTGGACTGTGTGGATTTCAGATATGGTCCCAAAACAATGCCGTATACTTCTAGGGACTGGCTCGCTGATTTCATAATTTTGATGGCACGTTTTCGAAAGTTATACAGTATTAGATCTAAATTGTCTTCAGTAGTTAAACTGTATAAATCTAGGTATCAGTGTATATCATCGCTCGGAGATATTTAATTTCAATTCGCAGGGGCGAAGTTTCACTTTTGCTAGCTGAAGGGCTTTACACATGGTATGTTTGTAGACGATATTAATTGTTAATGTGTTGTTATCTGTGAAGTTAAGTTTTATGATCAGGAAAAAAAAAACAGGTGTTCATTGTGATGATTATAGTTCCAGCAGTTTTAATTCGGAGTAGGGTTTGTAGTTTGTGTGATTAGTTGTACTCCTAAAGCTAATGAGACTTCATACAGAATATCTCCTGTCCCGGATAAAACACACTAGGTGTTAGTCCCCGCCTAATAAATGGTATCCCCCCTCCTTCCCCCCTTTTTTTTAACTAAAGCTGCTTGTGTGTGGGTTTCGGCTTCCACCCACCATGACAATCTTTGTTGGGGCTCTGATAGGCTTAGAGATAGGTGCTAGGACTAGATTTGTATACCATCCTTCATATTGTCTCTGTCTTCCTTTTTTACAGCATCCCCATTAGACTTTATTTCTAATACATTACTA